>JAVQJD010104658.1:0-42294 GCA_036023655.1 Nannoperca australis
ACGCCAGATCAGGGTCAGAAGTCTGAATTGAAAAAAAAGATCTGAAAGTGAAAAAAAGGACCTGAACTTTAAAAAAAATAATTTAAAATGAAAAAAAAAAGTTTTGAAGGTGAAAAAAAAGTTTTTGAATGTGAAAACATAAAATCTGAACCAAGATAAAAAAAAACTCAAATATCAAAATATTTATGAAAGTGAAATCTGACATTTTTTTATTTATTCAAAAAAATTCTAGAGCTGAATCAAAATTATATTCAAACCGAAAAAACTTTTCATACACTTATTTTTTATTTTGAATACATCACTACATTTTTCAGACTTTCAAATTCAGAATTTTTTTTCGAATGAACAAAACTTATGACCTTAATTTAGCTCCATACAGTTCTAACTGATTAAATCAATCAATCTAGTGGTCACTGTCAAAGGGCCATTGTGCCCTCTAACGATGCAATTCAATGCATCCTGAACCTAAGAGCAGATTCACACACACTGGAGAACATTATACTGTACACAGCAGGTGGCAGGTGATGATGAACATGAGGTGAAGATGGCGGGGGTGGGGGTGGGGGGGCTACACATGTTTACTACCACCTTCACCTCCTGAAAGCATGGAAGACGATCCCTGTTTATTACAAATGTGTTTGACTACTGCGCTTGCTCCCTGTAGAAGAACAACAAAAATACATACTGAGCTTTTCTCAGTGCCGTCATGGTGCTATCAGATGCCAAAACATGAAAAAGGTTTGAAGCTGATCCAAGAGATGGTAATAATATACAGTAAGTGCACCAGCTAATTAGTCACTAATTGTGTAATTAAGCATTGTGTTTGTGCTCTAAACTGATAGGTCTAGAGCATTCTGGGGAAACTATTGCAGAATACATCATCACAATCTAATGCTGACACTGTTTACAGCCGGACTGTTTACTATAAGATTGTTTCTTTTGTTTTTGATTTGACTCTCCTCTTTCTTTGAACAAACACTAATGAAGCATAGTGTTAGTTCAGTCAGAGCACTGAAGCCACGCTCATATTGGCACAGCGCAGACATTATAACCTGAGACGTATCACTGGTACTCTGCTGATTACGCTCATGCCAGTGCGGTTTGCTGCCGCAGCACCCTCCCCCACCCAAACTCCCTCCTTATGTGGTATTTCGTGTTGTGGATTTAACTAAGATTTATGTCCCTGTACATGTTTATTAGGGGGGGTTTAGCTCTCTCAGCAGAATCCTCATTGCTGTTTGTATTCAATGGGAGCGCCCTCAAAGAGCAGAGCCTTTTCTGCCAAATTTAACTTCATGACCATTTGCTATACATTATCAATTCCTTGACGTAAGTGTTTAGTTGATTCCACTGACTCCAAAGTCCAGAGAAAAAAACGGAGAAAAAACAAACAGCTTTCTCTACAAAGTTCAGTTTTACTACGTCCATGTGAGATTGGTTTGGACTGTTTAATCATACTGTCACTTTCAACAAGTTATACAAGCTGTACATTTTGCATATATGGTATCATACACTACCTCATGTAAATTAAGCAACCTGTACATTAACCATAGTTATATTTATTCCTTGCACTCTGCTCATTTGCACTTTATTCTTTCACATTTTTTGTCTACTGCATGTATTTACATTGAGAGCGAGAAAAATACCGGAGTCAAATTCCTAGTATGTACACATTCCTGGCCAATAAAGCTGATTCTGATTCAATGTCTCTTTGACAAGGTGTATCCTTGATGCTGTATATCAGCAGGAAACTAGATAACACTGTGTGGGCATTAAGTGAATGGTACCCTCTATTGCTAATGATGCCCATTTATCTTTGATGTGGACCACTCTGGTGGCTTGTTGCGGGACAAGCATCTGCTGGTGTCTTGCATTATATTCCTTTAAGTAGAAGAAGGTTTGGCTCATGGTTGCACATGGTGGTGGCAGATTTTTCCTCCTGTTCTGTGGGACCGTGGGGAGTAAGTCACTGGCTGGATGACTCCCCAGCATGTTGTTCAGCAGGGTTATGTGGCAGCAGGGTGCTGTTTCAGGCATCATGCGTGACTGGAGAGTGATTAGTGACTGGAAGGAGCATATTGCAAAGCTTAAAGTAGGTGAATTAACAGCTGAGTAAACAGTGATTACATATACCATTCATAACGTTCCTAATGTTCTCTATTTCTTACATTCAGTCCACACACACACACACACATACATAAAACGGACCATGGACTGAAATGTTTTATTTTAGCTCAATAGAGAGCTCTGTGTGACACTGTGTTGGTCTCACTTTTTGTCTTTCAACACCCCCGATAGAAATCTACTTCTATGCAAATACATTTTTACAATTTACTGCACCCCAACAATATATAGAAATGTGTTTTTTTAGCTAACAAACACACTCACACATCACACTTATTCCCTGTTGTTTTACAGCACACGTATTTTTCAGCAAGTCATTTGAGAAATATTATATTCTGTTACCCCGAGGGTAAAGCTTCATAAATTAAAGTGACAGTAGCATCTTTTTCAACCTTACCAGGTCATATTCATTATTTAAACTAACAGACGTTGGCACACTTTTCACAGTTCTATAGTTTCCCTGAATTCATCAAAAATAGACCACACAGTAATGAGACTAGTTAATTTATTCACTTTATAACTGGACGAGGGCAACACACGTCTTACATGCAGCATGTGCGGAATACCAATCGCATGTGAGTCCAAAGTTGTGCATGGATTAATAATGACTGTTGATGAATAGACATATCATTGGGTAAATGTAAAACTGTTCCATGTTTTGTTTCAACCTCTATCACACACTATGTCATGCAAAAGTCCATGTCTAACACTTAACACAGGCTCATCCGTACCGAAGGGGCTGCGTGCCTGTGCTTTTGTTTTAATGACGCATTGACAACATTCACCAGTGATGGGGTCTTTCATCACTCAAGTGACTGCATAATACTTGAACTCATTTGGCTGAACATATGGAGAGTGCTATTAAGGTCTCTTCAGTGGTTTTCAACAGACACAACTCATCCACCAATCCAACACAAATGGGACTGGCAGTCAAAAAGAAACAAGCCATGGGAATCTGTATTAAAACATACTTTTCTATAAACGCTGATTGCAGATAGATTGCTGCCAGAGTTTTGTAAATTGCTCTTTGAAATTATAGCTTTAAAGTTGAAGTTTAAAGTCTCAGCTATGCAGAGAACGATGGCTAAATGAGTTCAAGATAAAGATTTTTAAAAAGTCCTTTCATCTATTCCTGTCATTGTAATATCCTGTTGAGAAGTGTGTCCTGTTTTTCCACAAACAAGTCTGTTATTAACTATTATTTTTCATTAGCAGAAGTCATCACACTGGGTCGATGTGCATAATTCTCCTTGCCACATCACTGGTTTTCATTTATTTATTTGTATTCTTTTGTTCCTTGCTTGTCTGTCCACCGTGTCTTAATGAAAACAACTTAGAGGCACCAATGATGATTACACCCCTTATTCTGACCTCGGCTGAGGAGGTCTGTTTTTGGTTTTTGATTTGTTTGTCTGTTAGTTTGCAATACATCGCAGTAACTTATTTTAATGATTTCCAAATACAGATTTCTGTGAAATTTAGTGGAAAGGAAAAGGTGCTTTGTCAGGATCCAGGTGTCTAACATAGAATCTGACAACATTTGATATCGGATATTGACTGTTATTTTGTTGCAGATCTGGTTCCAGATACAGATTATGATTTAAACAACATATGTTTAAGTGACAACGCCCTCTAGCAGACGTAGTAATTACGACTTGTCCGTTGGGCATAAAGGTTGAAGTAGTGTGACTTTGTTACAGAGCCACAAAGTCCACAAAGGGGGGAGAATGGATGGGTCAGCAATATGTTTGACTTGACACATGAGACTGCTGTTTGTTTCCTGTTTCTGCTGTTGGTCAATGTGGGGGTCTTTCAACCATTACCACAGTTGTTTGCTTACCATATCCAAGTGGTTATTATTGTAACCATGATAACAAAGGTCTCCTAATCTTAATAAATGAGAAATTTTAACCCAAATCATGACCCTAACCAAGTTGACTTTGTGCCTAAACCTAACCAAACATATGTACAAGATGTATTGTGCGGTTTGATTTGGAGGACTTGTTGGCCCTTCTGTAATGTCCTTGCACACTTACTTCCTACAAACATGCACATTTCACTTCCATTCAAAAAGAATTAAGGACATTAGAAATAGTTAGGTGAAACAGCAAAAGAGACAAAATGAACACAAGAAATACCCATCCCCACCCTCCCAGAAAGTGTTTCCTTATTTGGTAATTTCCATAAGTAACTCACTTACATATATTTTAAATTCTGCTTCAAGTTTTAAGCCAGCACTTAAAACATCCGACCACACCGTGTTTTTATGAATTGGGCACACTGAAAATTGCCCATGGGATCACTTAAAACGGTGTATAAGCACAAAGTGTATTGTGTGTCTACAGCAGGCAAAGGAATGACCTTATCTTCGCTTAAAGAAAACATCCTTGAAGTAAAGTAACTGTGATGCTCTGGGGCTCGGGAGAAATCTCCATCCCCAGAAGAGACGTTGGCACAGACAGACCTGCTTTGGGAAGAACAGCATTGGAGGGCCCGCGGGCTGATGAGTCATTTTGAGGCAGATCTGAGAACTATGACTGCAGGGGCTGGAGAATTGTCAACCACGCGTTCTTAAACCTGAAGAGAAAGAGCTGCAGGAAGAAGTCTCCCTCTCACTTCCTCACTAATATTAAATGACAATGAATGAATCATTTTTATTTTAGTCCACGTTTATCCAGGACACAAGTTATTGAATTATTGTGGTCCTGCTTTAATGCCTAGCATTGTGTAGAAGTAGAAGCTCGGAAATGACAAATTTTCATGGTGAACTCAGAGGTGTGGTTCTTAGGAAAAAGAACAGGGCCAATGACAATATGCAGGGAATAATAGTCTCTAGACTCACAGATAGTGAAGTAAAGATTCAGCCTTAAGTTCAAAATGCCTTAAAGCAGAAAATGAAAGAGTTTCCGTTGGGTCTTATCTGTCTGTGTATTAGAAATTACTTTTTTATCTCAAAAAGAATGTAGAAACCGATGAACTAAATGCAGTGCATAAGGTCTCCTCTAAGCAGAGCAAAATATTACCATACTCTATTATACAGTAATTTGAAAGTGAGGTAAAGGTTAATGATGAAAGGAGGGCCACTGTCTGTGGCCAAAGGTGCCATGCAGACAGGCAGGGGATTACTCACAAATGTTTTACAGAAATGACTCGACACTTAGGAAAGTGTTTCCATGATGAGTTAATCAAATGTATCAGATCCTTTCCATTTTTCTTCTTCCATAAATATTAGGTCTAAGTAGTAGTCTTCAGTCCTCCTTGCTGATTTTTTTGTCTTGCTTGGTAGATATTTGCATTCTTCAAGTGTCCTTGTTCTAACTTCATCCTGGTTATAGTCAGCTACAGTAAATAAAAAACATGTTGTTTCTATTTGTGTAATGGAGGATTTAAACAAATGATACATTGGTTTCTAAGAGTGGCTTGAGCAAGATTTGTTCTACATTGCATTTAAGAAAGGAGATAGTATTAAGTGAAAAGTGTGTCTCTCATCATTGTCAAAATGCTTTTGGTTATTGAGATATGAGTAAAGGCTTTCAATTAGGTGGCAGAGAGAGTTTAAACAAGAGTGCTATGTATCATATCCACCTGTATCCCATATTTTGATGACTCATCCACATACATTTATCCAATCAAGTGTAATCTGGGTTTACTTGCTTTCCTGCCCGGCAGAAAAAAACACTCTTGACCTTTAGCATGTTGATCGTAGTAGCTAGACTGTGCTGGTGCTTTAATTTATTA
Organism: Nannoperca australis; assembly: GCA_036023655.1. Lineage (NCBI taxonomy): Eukaryota > Metazoa > Chordata > Actinopteri > Centrarchiformes > Percichthyidae > Nannoperca > Nannoperca australis. The sequence goes on from JAVQJD010104658.1 coordinate 5,863, forward strand.
TTTTTCTACTCCTCCTCTACAGCACTGTATGGCACTCTATAGCACTCGTATGACTTCACTTGGAAATATGTTACACATTTTGGGTAATATGCTTGTTTGCCATCTTTCCCATTTATCAATATCAATTTCATCTATATGTCTTCTGAGATTGGATCTATGGCGTGTTAAGCCTGACTTGGCACAAAGACTGGAAGCAGATGTAAACCTCCCTTAAAATAAAAAAATGTGAATCTGCCTTCACAGGGGCCTCTTGTCACCTGAGATCCAGTTGGGTTTTTTCCAGTTGTTTGAAACAACCCCAGTTTGAGATCAAGCCCTCTGAGATGCTCAGGGGTGTTGAAATTGGGTTCAGATGCAGAAATAACCCCACTGCAAAAACCTGACTTTCTGAATCACATCAGATTTTTTCCAAAATATGTACATGCCATGTTATGACATGTATGACATGTTTCTACAATAAACTTAAAAAATGAAGGTGACATTAACAATGCAAACAAGTTGACCTCAGGAAGCTGCACAACTGAATATCAGAGAGGTTGTGGTTACTATGACAACACTGTACAGCAGCAAAGATAGCAAAGATACAATGCAAACCGAAAATACTACAAAGCAACCCAGAAACATACAACCCAAGATGCAACACAATGAAAAGTTTCTTTGTGCTGAATACTGCCAGAGTATGACTACACCTGAGAAATGAGACCAGCTGAATGTTACGCACTGAATCGATTCAAAACAACAACTCAGTGATTGTCAAAAAGGTATGTATTTCACTGTGTGTGTATTTGAGGCAGGGAGCAGGACATGTTAATTTAGGGATGCCAACATGCCCTTTAATGTTACACGTCTGCCCAAACACCTAGTGCTGAACTCCACAAAATGCCAACAATGGAGCCATTGTGTCCAGTACTAAACCTTGTTCACTAAGCCCAGTTTATTTTATATTAAATCCTGGCTGAAATGCATACTGCATATAAATATGCCTTTTCCTTTTCACTTAGAAGACGTTGCTCATACGTTTTATGTTGAAAAATCCAACCACATGGGCAGATTTCTCCTGAATTTTATTATCAGGACTACTTGGAGGTCTACACGATGCAATTCTCTCAACTCTAACAAGCAGATTTCTTACCTGTCAGTCACACAACAAAGGCGATGAGGGGCAGGATTCTGTATTTGGAGATTTTCATGTCTGCGAGGAAACAATTCACAGCTAGTCTTGAACCAGGAAAATCAATTAACAATTATTGATGACATTTCTAGAAGTTGTTGGCACTATTTGTCTCATTCTTTCAAAAACATTGTTAAATAAGTAAGTTTACAGAACCCTGACTTTATCTAAGTTTGTGTTTTGAGCCTTTATGCCTTTATTAAAGCTGTTTAATAGTTTGTTTAATTAATTTGTCATAAAGTTGTCAACCAATGTAGATACGTAACCTTGGCAACATGCAGAAACGTGATTTTTCTTCATAACATTACTTCTCCAAGTCCAAACTGTTTGACAGAAATATGTTTATTTAAAATGTCATTTTTTGTGTGTTTTGAGTGCCCAAATCTTGTGTTTAAAACTGGCAACATATGCCTCACCGTGTTGTGCATCATGGGTATATTCCTTGCTAACACAACTTTACGCCATTTAGGAATAACTACATTAAATTACGCAATGCAAGCATATTAAGTGAATAAATATCCCCAGTAGACTGGACATTATTATGTGCAGGCATGTGTTCCAAATACAGCTTGCTTCAGCAAATGCGTCATACTCAGAAGCAAATTAAATTAAAATGACCAACAGGGATCACTGAATAGCAGGAGCCAAGTTTTTTCTTTCTGTCACTAATGAGAAGAACGCATGTGTCATGTCTTGATTAACATGTCATTTACATTCAGTGACACAGACATCGTTAAAACATAACTGCAGTTACTGTGTCATGAAGGGGTTAAAACAAAGGTGTGTTGTGCATTTTGGCAGTTCCTCACTGAGTGAGCAACAACAATTTTCCTTTCCTTTTCCATTTCCTGCGATCATATTGCAGACACAAGATCTTGATTTCCTTCCTCTAACTCTATTAGTCATTATTTTTTCATTCATCAATGCTTTTAATGGCCTGTTGTATCACTTTCAGTGTATTGACTCGGCATTTGCTTACACAGAAAATGTGTGATAAAATGTAGCTGTTAATGCAGACTGGCTCTCATTCACTCTATCAAGCTCTTATCTTACAAGTGAATTGCAGCTGATTGCCATTTGCTCTTTAAGGGTCATATTCTTAAAATGAAAACAACAACAAACATAACGTTGACTAAGCTTCAGCGTGACAGGATAATGCATGAGGAGAGTGTTAAATCAAACTGGGAGCTGTGTATTTAGCTGTATTTTGGAGAAACTATTAATGTTTGAAGCATATTCAGCACATGACTGCACAGCAGAGGAGTGGATTATGCCGCACAAAAATGGTTTGAGAAGACTCTACGGTTGTTTTGATCCTTTTTTTTTCACATGAATACAATGCGAGTGCATTGTAGCTGACACGAATTCAAGCTGACCGCAGCCGCTGCTTACTACAGTACAAGGACACATATTGCACAAAACATTGCTTGAAACACACATCTAGATGTTTCCATGTAGTGAAACTTTCTACCAATCATGATGACCTCACTTTTTTAAATACACACTTTGCCTGTGAAAAAGGCTTTATTGCTTTCAGGGCCACATCCAGAAGTGTCATTTACACTACTTATCCCTATGCATACAAGTGACTCAAGGTTAATAACTCGTCTCTTATGTTACATGTGTATATAAAATCTTCATATTGTGACTTTTCTTCTAAATAATTAGGCACCATGTCCTACACAACAAAGGAAACAAAGCAACCCATTAAACAATGCTCAACCTGCAGGAATCAACTAACAACCACAACATTGTCACGCTGCCAGGCCCACCTCCACGGCAGTGTACTCAAACACACACAAGCTGGCATCTATGAGGGATCAAGTCCATGAAACCAGCTGCACAGAGAAACATGTCTAAATTAAATTGAAAACATTTTCAGATGAAACCTGGAACAATATATACACCAAAAACAAAAATGACAGGGCAAAGGTAACACTGTAATTAGTTTGAAAATTACAAAATGACAATGCAGTCTTTACCGTCAGGTGGTATAGGTGTGTACTGGGTAGCTAGTAATGTGCAGCTGTAGGCACCGCTGTGCCATACGAGGATTAAACAAAACCACCACTGAGCTCTCAATGAAGCTATGCCAACTACCACAGAAAATAACCAATTCTGTCTGTCTGTCTCTTTCTCACTCCCACTCACACACGCACACCCAATACACACACGCAACTACAAAACTGTAATTCTTTCCAAAGGAGGGTCGAATGAACCAGTCTTGAATCTATTCACTGCTGTCCAACAACATGAAAAGAATTCAGCTGCTTAGAAAAATTGGTCTTCCCTCTACCACTTCTCAGTTGTCTTGACTGTCCAGCAGCAGCGTACCTCTCATTAAATGAGCACAAAGCACATTTACAGTTACAGTTTGAGATGGGCTGTGTGCCTAACTCATTCAATTAATAAAATATCAATACCATCAACAAGATGAACAGCTTGTCATCTTCTTCTTGTGCGCATAGACTCTCCAGACATGATGCGGCATCCTTGTGATGAATCCTGAGGCTTCCAATTTGTTCTTGTCAATCAAGTCAAGTCTCAACCTGATGTGAGAAGTCATTTTGTCAGTAATGAAAAAAAAAAGTGTCATGAAGGACACAGGAACAAAACAAACACAAACTGAGAAGGAGAACATTTTCAATTATCAGTGTAGGACTGCAAGTTTTCAACACTGGAGCAGCTCACATTGGTTGTCATGTGCATCGTGAATATCATAATTAACTTATCTGTAATAGCTTATCAGTTGCAACGTAACCTCACATATTACATGCTTAAACCATAAAAATTCTCCAGACCTATCCACAGTCTTTTGGACATCTAAACGATATGAAACAGGACACATCATTTCCAAGGTAACAGACTCTGTGTTCCCTGCTTTGATTGGTTTATGTGAAAGGCTGTTCCCCCGTGAGGAGTGCTTACAGGAATAACAGGCTTTATGCATATATATCAAAAAGCACTGATCATCACTGACGTTCATCACATAAAGAAAATCCTTACCCATCCACAAATGCTTGGTAGGCATGGGCAATATGAGGGACTATATATTAATTCCAAAACAGATACCAATACTTTCTCAAACAAATGGAAAATCAGTCCATTGTTGTAGTTGTTGTTTTTGTGCAAATAGGTAAATGGGGATTAGTGGACATTAAAAATACATATATTTGCATAATGTATAAGCAGTTTAAATGAAGATCTTACAGCAAAGCTCAGAATTCTTTGTTTTCTGTAGTTTAATTTGTAGTGCATTTACACATCAGCATTTAATAAATGTTCATCTTTTACCTTTTTATCCTGTGTGGCTTTTGGCATGCCAGGGTAGAGAGAGAGAGAGAAAAGACTAAACATATTTCTTGTCCTCTTTGCTACCTTGGGAAATGTTCACCTTTTCAACATCAGACACATGAACTTCATAGCGAGTAAAAGAACAGTCAAGTTTTTGTATCAGAGTCAAAGGGAGTCAGAATCAGAATTAGACTCGTAGACTGTGGGGGTTGTGTAGTTGAGCCTGGGTGACTTAATGTGGCGTAGTCCATTTTTCATCATTTCCTTTTTGGAGCTTAGGTACTGTAACCTGCTGCAGAGCACTCCAGTTATCTTCCCAAAGATCAGAAAGGCGATGTATTTTCATCATGTGCCTCGTGGTCCAAGCCAATTCAAAGATCACTAGCTTAGTCTCTCCATTTCAAAGACACACTCATCAATCTCAGCTGCTCCCACGCCTTGTCTCAGGCCACAGTTGTGTTAAAGATGAAACACTCTAGGCTCCACTGTGTGTCTTCAGTCCAATTTATTTACTTCCCTGCAGCCTGAGCAAAAAAAAAGAACTTTCACCAATCAATCAAATCAATCAAACTTTATTTATGTAGCATAAGTCATACATCAACTCCAAGTGCTGAACATAAAAAAGTTCAAATGAAAAATGAAAAAAAAAGTATAATATTATGCAAGAATAAATAAAAATGACATATGACATAATTATCCAAATTTAGCACCTTAAATCCTACTGAAAGCAGCTTTTCTGTTTGCAATCATGCATGTAAATAATCAGCTGTTATAGAGGTGAGCCATTCTTTCAGAGCAGCAATGAAATGTAATTTGGACAAATTAATCAACACTCGTGACAGAGACTTTACTGACTTTAGGCTTATGCCTCAGGATAATTTTACTGAATGACAGTCGAGTTTAGTTTGTTGAGCAACGGCTCATTATGTGATATATTCCAACTCACTACTTGATTGGATCTCAATATGATTGTAATCCGAAAAGGCTATAACATGGCAGAAGATAAAATAAGAGCCGCTGGAGAACATTTTGGGGGAAAACTGATTAACTGTGTTAATGTTAAGCTGAAGCCTGTACATTGGTATATAATTTAAATTCAATTAAATTCAATTTTATTTATATAGCGCCATATCATAACAAAGATATCTCAGGGCACTCTATCGCATGGAGCAGGTCGAGACCAACTTCCACACACACAAAGACCCAACGATACCACCATGAGCAAGCACTAGGCAACAATGGCAAGGAAAAACTGCAAACTTTCATAGCCTGTTATGTACAAAACCTTGTTTAAATCAGAGAATTAGCAAAAAGAATATATATAACTTTTTCTTTGTTTTAATGCATGTATTGAAGTGTTAAATACAGACTACAAACTTTAGCAATATATTTTACCAGCTTAAATAGCATTAACTAGTTCAATCTTCATTACCTTTTTAAATAAATACATATTAATGATTTAAAAATCAGTTAATTCAGCTTCAGTAAGTAAATGTTAATAGTTTTTATTTTCCTAGCAGACATTTTACAGGTTCCCAATAACATTAACAATGGCTCTGTTCTATTCAAGTGTCCCAGTAAACCAGGGCATTGTTACAGTGAGCCGGCATGCACAATACAAGAGCCCTGACGCTGAAGCAGCTAAATGGAATTCATCCATCATTTATTTGATTATTTACATATTCACTTGAGAATGTCCTCTGTGAAAAAGGCCTATGGGGCGTAATGTTTAGGTAAAAGTCTGCACACAGCATCACACACGAAGCAGTACTTCTTAGCTTGAACAAGGACACACACAAACAGATACTGGACAGATACAGTACAAATGCATCTGTATTTGTATTGTGTCATTTTCAACTCATCTCAATCACAAATAAAGCTGTTCATTTTCCAAACAGTGTTGCTCTGTATTTGGTTAAACAATTAATCCATTAAAGGACATGGTCACATTGACCTACTGGTGATCATAGCACACTGGCTGAATACAAAAGAACACATCAAAGAACAGAGTGACCTAAATATGTCTTTAGATATAAAAGATGAAATGACCTTCAGGTGATACAGTTTATTGGGCCAGAGGCGAAGCCCCTTCACTCGAGCTCCCAGAGCACGGTTGAAGTACTCATTACATAAAATTTGACACAGTCTGTACACAATGTCTAGTTGAATGTTTTGCCACAGATGCAAAAATTAACCAAATTAACCTCAGGAAGGAATAAGTTAAATCAGAGCAAATGCTGCCTAATATTTGCCTAAATATGTGCGTTTGTTCTTTGCCTAACCTAACACATACTATATGATTGGTTCAGTGGTGTGGGTCAGAGATTGGGGGCCTCCTGGACTGAAGTCAATTAGCACGTGTTAGGGAATATGAGCAGACACAAGGTATGAGAAGCCTTATGATTTTCCCAATTAGTTTCTATTTAAGGTTAGAATCATGGCTTTGTGGGATACAAAAAAGAGGTAGTAGTTAGTAGTAGTAGTTGAGAGTTTGTCCCACTTGCCACCAGCGAGAACAGGAAGTGAGAATATGGAGGATGGTAATGACCCTGATTACTGACTTCTCACTTTGATTAGTTTGTCTTTGTGAACTCACGACAAGTCTTAGGGCAAGTCTCTATAAATGGATGTTGCAAACTGAAGGTTGTATATTTAGTCTGCCCAGATACTGTTAAGGTGACTGGAACAGTACTTGTTCCTGTATTTTTTTTTTTTTTTGTAAAGTAGGTCAGACGTGAAAAAGTCAAACAAGCATGTAACTTATGATACATTTATTTTAATGTTCATGTCATATGGGGCAAAAAAAGATCATGTAAAACATCCTAGAACTTTATCTCTCAAATGTATTAAGCCCAATTACAGACACTACTTGTTGAATGCAAATAAGACTCAAACAAGTACCTGGCAATAACATATCTGACAATCTGTGAAATTTGACAACCAAGCTCAAAAGAAGAAAAACGATCTTTGTCTCAATCGCATTGTAGACTAAGACCTGCTAAAACCTAATATGTCCCCACTTACAGCAAGTATTTATATTTTGTTTACCTTTTCTATTTGGCCTTTTGAAACCAAAACCAAAGCGTATTCACTTCAATGAGCGCTCATATTAATATAAATGGATACAAAAACCAACAAAAGAAACCCAAGATGAATCTTATGTCTTATGTCTTTCGCCATGAGAGCATTGGATTGGTATTTTAATTTTTAATTAATTGTTTTAGCTATTAAAAATGTCTTACCTTTGGTTTAATATTAGAAAAGTCAGTTACTAATGCACCTACTAACAACAAATGATAATTCATTAATTAATTCAGCAAAGACAAATTGGAAATCCACTTGCACAAAAGGGAGATGTTTACCTTTGGATGTAAGTGGCTTTACTAATATACTGTACGGTACATTTGGCCTTCTGTAAAAACGGTTTATACACTGTCTTGTAGTGATTTAATAATTTTTTTTGCTTTCAAAGAAGCGTATGCGTCTGCGATGATGAGCATAAAGAAGAAAAACACATACTGGATCAATACAAATTGGTTTACGGTAGAAGTCAGCTGCTGTATATATGACATACTCTGAGATGCATTTTAATCAGGCAACTCATCTGTGAGGGTCACTCCCTGCATAAACTTAAGTGCAAAAAAAAAAAGACTGAAATGATATGTAAAAATGTAGAATGCTGATTATTGTTTAAAACCTGGACCATTTAATTGCATTCATAGTTTTATAATAAAACTGGGAATATCAGCAACATGAATGTCGTCATTACAACAACAAAACCAAACATCTCGTCTCACTGTCACTCTACACTATATCAAAACTAACATTGTCTACACTAATTGATGTGTTGTGACTGATGCAAATTAATAGATTCTTTTCAAAATAATGAGTGAATAATTAGTCATAATTAAGTATGCTAACAAGCATTGATTTATTAACTGATTTCTCCATACCAGCTTCGTCAGTGTTCACTGCATGCCAGGCTTTGTTTTAATGAGGCTGCCTGTCCCAATCAGTGTCAAGTCATTCCTGTAGAGAAAAAAGTAAATTATGAAACTTTAACTGTGCCATGCTCGATTGATGCTTTTTCTATCTTATGTCTGTCATAATAAAACAATGATACAGAGGGGACACTCTTTACAGTGATGGAAAGTCCAGGGGTGATGCAGCTATAGGAATTTGGTATATTGGTAGCAGTTGTCTTCATTCAAATTGTGGTTACCAGTGCATGGAGCATTTCTCAACACTATAAAAAAAACTTGATCAGCGATGAAACATTTTTGAACCTTAGACTATACAATAAATGTCCTGCACAAATTTACAAAGGCAGTGTCTCATTTAAGAGGAACAAATAGTAAGAGAGTGGTATGCTGCCAAGAAAAAGGGTGGTTACAATGAGCCAGATTGCTGCGGCCATTAAGTTCAAGTTCAAGCTTTTTGTCATTCCAACTGGCTTAGTAGTCGAGGCCTACGCAGAGGTACATTCGAGTACATTAATTGTACAGAGGTACAATTCAACATGTGAAGAATGACAAGGCCAGAGGACATAGCGTTTTATTTGGCAAGAAGCTAGAAAGACGGCCCTGCATTTACAATACAGGCAATGGGAAACTGCTAGAAGGAGAAGCAGCCAATAGAACTCAAAACACACATATACAAGATGAACTATCTCAGATTAGTTGTACTTGACACCATCTGGATACAATGACATCTTCAAAAAATCAATTTGCACCTTTTGACCAATCTCTGTTGCATATTCCCTAAAGATCTGTTGTATGACACAACCAGCGAGTGTTAGGACAGGGTGACCAACTCACAGAAATGGCTGGATATAGATGATTTGGCGCTCTAACTACTGTGTGTATGGCATTCCCTTTTTCTCTAATGCTTTCTCATCATTCATACGAAAAATGTTTTCAGGACAGAAATGCTTATTTTTTGCTCCAACACCAAAATAGCCTTTTGTTGTATCGTTATAGCAAGCCTGAACACACACATACAAAAATCCATGACGATAAAAATGGGGACAGTGATATTAAACTTGGTGTTTGTTCAAGAACAATAACACTCACTGTAGTCTGTATAGGTGTGACTGGACAGATTTCATTTTGCGGTGTCTTTTGTTCTATATCCATAAATAACTGAGACCACCGTGTGTTTGAAGTCAGATACATGCAAAACATGTTAATAAGCTGTAAGCCATACAGTTGTACTACTTCCGGATGTGGTCTCCCTCAGAAGCTAATTAAAAAGACATCTTTTTGATCTCATAATAGCCCTGCTGCCAGGGTAAACAAAGCAAGTGACAATGACATAATAATGGATTTTTGAATTTCATGAGAAGATACAACTTTAATACAGGTCTATTTTTAACTGGTTTTGTTTGTTTAGCAACATTGTTAGGTATGATATGTATTAAAACATCTCATCACACACTCTATGAACCCTTGTGATTGTTTGGTATGATAAATTATTGTGTTGTTCTTGTTGAGTCCAGTAAACTAAAAGCAGTCTTTGGAAAATGCTGAAACAGAAACTGCTGCAATAAAGATAACCTGCATTAAAATCTGTTGCTGTGAAAAGAAAAAGGAAGGCAAGCTCCCCCCCCCCCTTTTTTTTAATGCAATTCTTTCAAAAATGTCATGGTAATTTCATGGTTATTTTCTTATCACAATGCAGGGAAAGTATACGAATTGTGTTCATCCAATGGAATTTCAGACAGGACATGTCGAAGAGATGTGTGCTTCGGCAAATCCGGACGGGAAACTATACGGCAATTGTTACGGCTGTGTTGATAAATTATATATCGATGCCTTATGTTTCAGTTAGGCCCACTCTCTAGCCTCCCTTTTGTTGTCATGGGCACGACAACAGCAGTGAAGCACCTACACTTTACAACACATATGAGATGCTAAAGTGCGTCCAGCCGTTAGCTCCAAATCTGTATCCCTTCCTTTTAGACGTTAAGTTGCCGCAGCGCTCTGTTCGGCTGGTTGCTGTGGGAGCGTCAGGTAACCATGGAGACAGACATTGGCCTACCCTATGTTAGCCTTAACTGGAGTCTTACAACCTACGCTACACCTTTACCTGCTTGTTCTAAAAGACAAGTTGCTTTTTAGTGTCACGCTTGAAACTCTTTGGAGTAACGTAACAGCACGTCACATATATATATATATATTTCTTTTTCCACCGTTGACGTGACGTCACGTAAAATGTTCAGGAATAATTATCAGGTAAGTTTATTTCAATTCAACTAATCTAAGCCTTATACTATTTCAAAGCCTGTAAAGCCATGCTCTATGTAAATAATGTATTTAAATAAGTTATTCTCGTATTCTCATTCGCATAGGCGAATATGAGCTTCAGCATGGTCTAACATTAGCTGCAGGCTAAAGGCTAACTAGCAAATACTATGAACACTAACCATTCGCCCTGTTCCTCGCAGGGAGGAGCTGTGGTTGAGATCTTCAGTGGACAGGGAAAAGACCCTGTAGCAAAATGGAAACTTTGCGGAGGGCCTTCAGTTATACATAAGGTGAGCTGCTGGCTCACTAGTAGGCGTACAGTGAACAAACTGTATGAGGGATTGGTTGTAAAGTAAAGTTGTCAAAATGAGGGAAAATAAAAACTCATGTTGTGATCAACAGGAACTCTTCTACCTATACATTTCCGCAACCAATGCAAACAGTGGATTTGTATGTCATTATAGAGCTGTTCTTGACATATAGATTTTCCATCTCAAACCTCATATATATGCTCAGATAAAAACATTTGCAGTCACTGAGAGCACCACATGTCACGTGTACACAATACTGGATATACTGTACTAGCAAGGACTTCTTCTGTATTGTTTTTTTCCCCTCAGGAGTATGATAAAGAAGTCAAAGGCTTTGTTTACTGTCTGGAGGGTAGCAGCCAGACAGTCAAGATGCAAATGCCAGAGAATGGGAAAATGTCTCGTAAGTCACTACCATACTTGCACCTATTTGTAAATGGTTATGTTCACATGTTAATAGTAAATCCACTTCTTTGCTTCTTAGTCGGTCTTCTCCAAAGATTCTTGGTCCTTCAGGTGAATATTCCTCAGTGCAAAGATTTTTCCATTGAGCTTGTGTAAGTACGGCAGTCGGGATTTCTATACTTTTTTATTACACTTTAACTCTGTGACTGATTAGGAGACTTTATTTACTGGCACAATATGGTTGCCCCAATGATGTTTAATAGAGTATATTAACATTCTCGTAAATAAGAGAATATTGAATATTATAATGCATATAAAAATACAATAAATAATGATTTAATCACAGTGAATTCTCCTCAGACCACTGACAAAATTAGTAAAGATTACATCTATTAGATAAAACCCTTAAGCCACCTGAAACATTGAGTGCATCATATTAGCAATAACTGTTGTGTAATTGCTTGAATAACCCTTTATGATTAAGATACTGTTAAACTACTTGCTATAATGAAGGCGTTATCTCCTCAGCCACAGTACATTCTACAAGGTTATATACAAGGGAATAAGACACATTTGTAAAACTAATTATAATGTGCGGATGTTTATTGATACTCCTACATTTAGTCACCGGAAGAAGAATGCCATTCTGTCTTTTACTGATGTTCTTGATGAATAAAACACAGTTTATGCAATCTGTAGACAGGTCTCTATTTAAAATTGTTATGGAGTCTTTGCTCAAAAAAAATCAGGAAGACATGCTGTTGATGTTGAAATATTTTCTTAGTATAACCTTACTAACCTACTTATTTACTCACACACTATATAATTTGAAGAATCAGGGGAAATATTGTTGCTCTTGTCTTTCTTCCTCTATTAGTGTGTCATGACAGCTGATTTTACTGCACTAGATTAAAGAAACACATTTAAAGCTTACCTTAATGACTACTAAAGCTTTTGGTTGTCTCTGGTCACGACTTCTTAATGACACCATCGGTGCTGGTGATAATGTTCGGTTTTCTGCTATTCACAGGATAACTGATTTAGAGCACCTGAAAAGACGACTTCACTTATCCACAGTGCACAAAGAATTGTCTGCCACACTTTTGCATGCAAAGATACCTTTTGTAAGATTGAAACGCAATGTTGTGAGTATTTAATTCATCCTTAACATATTCTTTTTGTATTTGCTTTCAGCTATTTAAGTTTTCATCATTGGCGTTTAAATCTTATTGTGCTGTATCTCTAAGGCATCCCTGTAACTACAAAATCATATTTTTTCTATTACCTCAGTGGTCTTCTTTGTGCATCGACCTTGTATCATTTGCCGGTGAACTGTTCAAGGGATTTTTGACACTGGATGGCATCACTTTGTTCGCTACCTCTAAAGTCCGCAGAATCTTCACCATGAAAACAGAGCCAACAAGAATGTCAGATGATGGTAATGGAGTTCGTTACACCTAAATGATAAATGTCAAAACTGAGTTTTTATCAGCTTATCAGTCTTAAATTCCATTCCATGAATGGCTATTAAAGAGAAAAGCTAATAAAGCATATTTGCTGTGAGTCTCATGAAGTTTTTGGGAATTGTGTGTATGTGTGTACAGAGAGAGAGCGAGACACAGAGAGAAAGAAACAGTTGGCTGTTGTGTGTGGTAGTTGGCTGAGAGCTCAGTGGTGTTTTTTGTTTAACTTGGATATGGCAAAGCAGTGCCAGCAGCTGCACTCAGTGCCGACTACTCAGTGCATACCTACACTGCTTGCCAGTAAAGACAGCTTGTCATTTTTTATTTTTCTGTTGATTAAAGTGATACATTTCTTGTGTGATGGTTTTTTGTTGTGTTTTGGTTTATTCCACAATCAGGATTAATCTGAGATTGTTCTTGTTTGAATCTAGATATGTTTCTCAGTGGAGCTGGTCTCATGGACTTGATCCCTCGCAGTTGCCAGTTTCCACCAGATGTCAACCATGTCACCCGGGTGTTGAACATGGAGAATTTGCGGAAGGCAGATATGAAGTCTGGACTGTTAAGCTCCGACTGTGGTGGGTTACTGCAAATCACAGGATTGTGAAATGATCAGTAAATGTGGTGGTGGAGAGCAACTAAGTACATTTACTCAAGTGCTATACACTGGGGGTGCTTGTACTTTACTTGAGTATTTCCATATTATTCTACTTTATACTTCTTCTCCACCTTGTTTATCTTACATCTTTAGCTACAAGTTACTTTGCTGTAAAACATGTTCATGCAGGACTTTTTCTTGTAGCAGAGTGGTTCCACACGGTTGTATTGATACTTATTATTAAGCAAAAACTCTTGAGTAATTGTCCTGCATAAACTCCATCCAACACCTTTGGGATAAATTGGAACGCCGAATGCAAGCCAGGCCTCATTGTCAACATTAGTGCCCAACCTCACAAATGCTCTTGTGGCTGGGAGCAAATTCCTGCATCCAGGTTCCAAATATTGTTGAAAGCCCTCCCAGAGGAGTGGAGGGCATTACAGCAGCATATTAATACTCATGGTTTGGGAGTAAGTTGAACAACCACATTTAAGTATAATATTCCGGTGTCCACATACTAGCGTACGTCTTCTCTAACAGCAGGTTCATAGAATGTGTTGTTATAAGAGTAACATATGAGTATACTGTATGTGTGAATTTACACATTTACTACAAGATATCAGCCATAATCTACCAATGAGATGGTTAATATGCAAAGAGAAGCATGATGGTGCAGAATTAGTTCTAGTTTTACTAGAATTAGTAAAAAATGTTTTCCACGTAGAGACTGTGATGATAATCGATTTGTTTTCCTTCTATGAAATTCCTGTGGTCCTCATTTTTGTGTTCATTTGCACCTCACCTGTTCTCAGAGCTGCAATTATCTCCTCATATAAAAAGACATGCACCAGTAATCCAGTTCCACCGCCTCTGTGGCCTTTTTTATCAGCCCTTATTTATTTGTTCTGACAGCTGTCTAAGTCATGTTGAGTCAACCGGCAATGCCCATAGAAGAGAGCAGTAACCACACAAGAAATAGCTTTTCATAATTAGCATCTGCATTATTAGCATAACATTCCTAATCATAATTAAAACGATTGCTATTAAAGTAGGCGTACAATTTAACTGTGACAAAGTTACTTGGTGAATATTTTTCCTTCAGTATCCAATCTGTCAAAAACTGTTAAAAGTAAGCTACAGCCATTTCTGTCAACAAACCAACTGTAATAATCTCACAGACCAAAGACATTCTGTTTTTCTCAAGATCAATGCAATTCACAGATGAATATCACTGCTCAAAATATTTTTTAGTCCATCAACTATCATATATCTCATTTTACTCCTTATTATTACCACATGCTTTCATGGGCTTCTGTAGATTTAATGTGCGCTGAAATGTACTCACCCCTAAACCTGGGTCATTTTCTGTGTGTTGGATCTGCTGGGTTGAACTCAGCTCTGTCTGTATCATCTTGACAGTCCTGTGTGTTTTGATAAATTGCTCTCTGCTCTGATGAGGATCAGAAAGATGTTTTGTGTTTTGCTGTTAGCATCAGCAGAGGTAGTCCTAATGAGCCCTGGCACAGATAGAGCAGGGTCAGATCATGGCCCTATCACGACTCCCACTACAGCCCATTATTTTTACGTGATGATATGGAACAGATTGATAGATTGAAGAAAAGCATCAACTCAATCAGTTAAGCAGTGCAGTCTAATTTATATACGACCACCACATTTTCTAATTTATAATAGTACTGTCTGCTATTAGCATACAAAATGAGTAAAATGCCGTTAATACTGAACTGACACGAGCAGCTGAATCTTGTTCTCAGCTCAGATATTCAGCAGATGGACTTGAGATAAACACACATTTATAGTAGTCAGAATGGTTATGTTTGCAATCACATCTCAAAACCATTATCCAGTGTATAAAAAAGGATGTTTTAATTACGTTTTCTATTCAAAGTAAAAAATTAAAAGTGAATTTGAACAATCGTGGCAAGTTTGAAGGCAGCTTCTCACTGATATAAAAATTGCTGGCCTGACTTCATACTGAACTGGCTTCAAGTCTGCATTTTTCACCCCTACTTGCCAGGTAGTTGAGGTCCAATGATTTAGTAATGTTGGGCCATAAATCAAGTAAGTTTTTTTCTTTTATTTAGGATTTGTATCAGCATGAGATGTAATAATATCCCTAATGGAAAATCTCATTCAAACAACAAACATCAATATTCCCATTAATGAATAATGGAAATTTCTTTGCAGTTCCTGATCAGATTGCCACTGCCAGATCAACAAGTTATCGAAGAACCAGGCCCCAGGGTGTTTTACACACAGCCACAGGCTCCAGGGTTTCAGGGCCACCCTCTCAAACTGGAAGAAAAAGCAGCGCAGCCTCAGATGGAATGGATACAAGTGTACTCTGTATCTCAAATACGGTAAATACATGAATCCCATATTAATATACACTATAGCCCTCATGTCCATTGTCCTTTGGACAATCATGTCATAAATTACTGTAAGCACACTATGTTGTGTTTGAACATGTTTTTCTTCACTTGCTATGCCCCACAGGGATCCCCAGCCAGTAGAATGAATCAAAAAGTTACTACAGAAAGTCAGAGCGTGAGTGAGATTGTATCACATGGAGAACCATCCCGCCTTCTTCTTGGGGGTAAATTTGAAAAAGATTGTTGTTTTATCTAGTCTGCCTAGTTTATCTAGGCTTTCTACACCTACACATTTACTGGTTAGCTATAATAACACCAAATCTCTATTCATTCATCTGTTTGCTTCTTTGTCTACTGTCTTACTTACATGATGAGATTGCATTTTTTTTTTGACCATAGTTAACTATTTACAATGCATTTTTGTACAGGGTACTGCACATATCTGAGTTCAAATTGTTGTTTGTGGTGCATGGGCTTGCCATACCAGCCATCTTCTGGTTATCTGGCCAAATATGGTAGCTGCTATTCTCCCTGGACCCCAATAAGAAGCAGTTAAAATGGTAGCAGCTCATGTGTGAAAAAACAGAAACTGTTATATATATATATATATATATAGGCTAAGTTGTAACGTGGACCCAGAAGCACGATGCAGAGCAGTTAACGTAAAAGGCAGTTTACTTAGTCTTTGCTCTAAAGCAGGGTCAATAATAGGCAAGCACTCAGCAAAGTCAAATAAAGCAGAGAAGGGAGCTGGCAGGGAGGCATATATAAGACAATTTAGCAAAGAGAGGGAGTCAGTGTACCAGAATATATACAAAGTGACTGATGAGGAGCAGAAAATGTGAAAATGAACAAAAAAAAGCTTAACACAGGACAGTAGCTAGAAAACATTATTTGGAAAGACAATGCCTGCTTTCTGTGCTCAGCAACTGGACCACTGGAGTAGTTTATAATGCAGAACATGTTGTGTTTTAAGTACAGATCTAGAATGTCAGTCTCATTTGCCAAAAAGCAATTCAACAGTATGTAGTGTTTTGTTTGTAAAGTTGTTTCACCTCGCTCTTGCTGGTGTGCAGCAAAAATTCCATTAACTGATCAAGTGACATGAAAGCAAATATGTCATTTATTAAACGTAAATTGTTCAATGGATAATATCCAGTGTATGTGTTTTACAATCCCCCACAATAGACATTGATATAATATCAAAATAAATATATGAATAAAAAATGTCTGCTGCCACCGCGGCCTAGCCCCAGATAAGCAGGAGATGGAGAGGAGAAATGGATGGATGGATAAAGGATGTAGTGACACTGACTTTGACTTCATTAAGTGAGTCTATTTGGCTTCGACTTAGTAACTTTAAATATCTTGTGTCCTGGATGACGGAGAGTCTTCAAAGACATGCACCAAAGCAGATCAGGCTTATAGCTGTGTAACTTTAAGAGTACTCCCTTCTGTGAAAGTTCACATCACTGTATTCCTCTTATTACATTTTCTTTGGCCTTAAGAGTGCACACGATTATTCTTGTAAGTGCTGTGCATCGGTAAAAGCTTTACATATGAACGAACAAAACAAGAGTCCAGCTCTCACAGAGCATGTTCTCCCAAGCACCTAATAACAGCTTTTATAGTTGGTAATGCACCATCCTTTGAGCATGACTGAATGCAAATACGGATGATTATAATTCCTTAATTCAGCTGAACATAATGTAGCTGGATGTATTCTCTCTGCACTAAATGAACGTAAGAAGCTCAGTTACTGAAATGCCTTCATTAATGGGGATTTTAACGGTGCATAATCAGTTCACAGATATGCTTTTGGCAAGCTTTAGTAGCATTGTTGTTGACGTTGTTTTTACGTTATAAAGCTTTTCTAATGTTCAAAGTACTGAATTTAGGTACACCTGGCAGTTTACAGCCACATCCCCCAAAAGACAGAGTGTTTGACAAGCAGGGATCTAAGAAGCTACGGGTCTGCAGTGCTGGAAGAGAGACACTTGCATCGTCAGGTAAGCACTGAGTCTTGTGTGTGGGAATGGAGGATGTGTATGGTTTGGTGAATGTACCATAGTTTGATATGGTAAGGTGTTTAATTTCAGATGCTGTACCTGGTGGCCACAGAAAAAGAAGCAAAACGAGGGAGAAGTGCACTCCATCCAGTAGACAGGAGAGCAGACAACAGTCTCTTACAGAAGACACAAAGAGTCTAACAGCAGGTGAGGCTCACATCTGCTGTGAACAGACAGGGAGCAGGACAGCAGGAAGCAACAGCAGGAAGACATGCGCACTTTCAGACTGATTAGAAAAGTGTTAAAAGACAACGAAGGATGGGACACTGGAGAATAATTTGCCTGTTGAGTGATTTGGAGGTCTACTTTACATGTTCTCATTTTACCAAGTAGCTCCTTTATACTTGAGAAATATAACTATTGCCTATTGCTACTCTTCTTCTAATTTATAAATTAGAACACTTCAAATGAATTTTAATGAGCCTCATTCTATGCTCCATACACCATCGCTTTTGTTCCCCTTTTTCATTTTGCATAACCTACCTCAAGACCATTTGCAGAATTTTTGTAGTACCCCCTCTCCAACCCACAATATCTCCCCCCACCACCATGCACATGAACACACACACACGCACCATCATTGTCCTCACAAAATCAGCACATGCTCTGAAAGCTCATCTATGGTTGTTTCTCCACAGCAATAAGCTCCTTTGCTGCAGCTCTGCCCACAGACGGAAAGTAGTTAGTTCATTAATGGTAATGTGGCACATTAAATACAAGTCAGAGGGACATCTCCTGGGCTCAGGGTTTGCCACACAGTGGGCAATTAGAGAAAGTGATTATACTGTTGAGAGGTTCAAATGTGCTCACTCATTCAGATAGAGGTGCCACTTTCTCTGATCTCAGGCATATCGTGGAGTTTAAGAAATCAGTGTTTCTTGCATGCACACATGAATGGGTGCAACTTTCACTCAAGGTTGATAAGGATTTAAACCCTGTGGACATATATTCAGGAACATAGTGTGAAATATTGCAACGCTGCTGTAAGATTTTCGATTTCAACAAAAGTGGAAAATCAAAACACAGGAGCAGGGCGGAAGCAGTATTTTCTTGGGAAATAGGTGTCTAAGCCAGTTAGATTTTTAAGGGTATTTGGACAGAACTGTCATTTCATGAGTGACAATTTAGCAGCAAAATGGTGTTCCTCCTACTGATTATGTTGTTTACATTGTTATATTGTCATTAAGGTATTACCATAGCAGAGCTATTAACAAAACCTAGAAACATGTCAGTGCAGGAGAAATTAATCTTCTCTGTTGGCAAGCAGTGGAATTCATTACAATTTTGCATATTGTGTATTGTGATTTTTTTATGTGCATATAATCAAACGAATTCAGGATGACATTAGCCACATGATGAAAACATAAAAAAAAGATTTATTACTCACTGTAATTAGAGTCCTATCATTATTCTATACTCAGTCTTTGTGGTTAAGTTCTCAATGTGTACTCTGAAAGACTTATTCATGGATTATACAATTTGTACACTCCAACCCTAAATTCATTATTTAATAACAATGTAAGTTTCAAAGAGATAATTCACTCCTGCTTAGGTTAAACGTGTCATGTTTGTGTTTTGTTCCATACTCTCTTATTAGATCAGTGTAGCTGCAGTCCTGTCAAGGAAAGTTCAGGAGCTGCCCTCACGCCAGCAGAGTCTCTCTCTTGCTCGATCTGTCCAGGTTTACCTTGTGACCTGCAGGTCTGGAGCAGCTGGGAGAGTAATGAGGGGTCTGAGCCCCAGTTCACCCTGCAAGAGGAGGTGTTCACTTTCTCATCCCAGCCACACTCACCCAAAAGAGGGCAAGGCCAGGGTGACCAGGAAAAGATGGAGATGGGAGAGGATCAGGTTCAGGCCAAAAGTGGGAGGCGGTACGAGGCCCAGCCTGAAGATGATTTCATCGGCAGTGAAAGTGATGAGGTATGTCTGCTCTGTGTGAGAGACACATGCACACAGTGCTTTAAAAGCACACACATTTGAAGTGCATTTTAGGGTATGTTGCTCTGACACAACATATGTTTCTCTCACTAATGTCCATCTGCCTTACGTACACGTGTTACGTCACATAAATTAATAGAATGGAGAGACACCAGATTATATATTATTTGTACATTTTGGGGATATATTCTGATTTGTGTGATCTAATTGAATCTCAATTCATCAGCAAAGATTGAGTGTATCAAAATCATTATGCCCACAGTTTGATTTGATTACATTTGATATTGTAATTTTAGTTTGATTAAGTATCAGTCTTAATACATAGTTTTTTGGAGTGTAATATATTACAACATGCCGTATACTTTGACTTCAAAGGTCGGTGGGGTTATTTATCATCAGATCATTTATCAATGGTTCTGAGACTTAAAATAAAGAATAGTAGTTTTCTTTATGCTGAGCAGGGAAATTAAACTGTTGAACTGAGTAGAAGGATGATTATCTTCAAAGAAATGCTAATTGCTTTTACTTATTTAAACCTTTATAATAAGTCTGATAATTCAGACTTAACAACCTCATTTTGTTGTGCAGCTTATTATTTTATCGTTAATGCCATTTTTTGACATTTAAGTAATGTATTCTGTGCACCACGTCAAAGACAAAATCCACCCTTAAACACAAAACCTAAAGAAAAACAGGTACTGGCAAATTACCTTGCATGCATGTGTCAAATTTTATGTTATTTTTAACTTATTGATGACATTGTGAGACTTCATTTCGGTATGATGTGGATAAAGTACCAAACATAGACCATCTACGACTGTGTCACACAGTAGATGTAACATTATGCCCTAATTCATAACCGTCCGCTATCTTACCTGGGTTTTGTTTACAATCACCACTTATAGCCAGCAACTATGTTTGTCGGCTGTGCAGCACCTAACAGCTTTACTAAAAGGACTAAAGAGATCCGGGAGGCTGGCATCACTCCACACGTGACTCGAGAGTAAATGTATTTTTTACATATGGGTCAATTAAAACTACAAAATGTTCGTAAACTAGGTAACTTTACCGTTAGCCACCATGTAACAGCTTAGTTCTAAGTTGCTAATTACTAGCTCTCAACAGCATCAATAAGTTAGTGTAACAGTTAAGTTATAACCGGCAAACATTGTTTTAATGTTAACTATACTCATTTAGAGCTCAAACGAAACCTTTAAGTTATAACAAAGCTAATATTACTCTAACATTTGACCACTAAGCAGAGTCCATGCCAATCAATTGTATTGTATTATAAAGACAACATAAGCCTTTTTTACCATAGGTTTCAATTACAGAAAGTTTTGAAATTGGACCCAGGTAAGATGGCTGCCATATGGTTCCACCCCATAACTACTGTTTTATATATATGTGTCTCAGTACTTTATATATCTTTAGATTTTGGCAAGACTCTGTATTTTCCATTGACGTGTGCATGTATAGATCTCAAATCGGGATCATCCAGGTAAGATAAACAGAATAAAACAAGTTCTGTTTGAAAGAAAATGATTATATTTATGGTGACCTTTGTAAACTACAGGTATGGTCTTTGTCTTCTACAACGCTCTATCCAGAGTTTACATTATTTTTAAGATTTTGCATTACTTTTTGGTTTGGAAAAAGGTTTTACATTCACCTCTGTGCACAACCTTTTCAATTTCATTGGCTGCCATTTTACATTGCTGCATGATAAATAAAGATTATTATTAGCTTGAACTTTCCAAAACAAAACAAAACCAAATAAAAAGAAAGACAAAAAAATACAAGTAGCTGGTCTGAACCAGGACAATGTGCGGCAACCATTGGAATGTCTTTTACTTGTTTAGACTGGACATTTGCACTGCATTGCATTAATATTGCTATGCCTATTGTTATATATTTTCTGTCTCCCTTTTCACAAAAACCACCAATTCATCTTTATTGGTGTTCAGAGAAACTAGTAGCAATTGTGTTAAACAGCTGAGGTTGAGAGAAAATGTATGCACAAAATGATTTAATTACAACATTTCACAATGAAATGACAGTGAAAGCGTTTCTGAGGGGGGTGTTTAAAGGATCGCTCCTTAAAATTAACACATTAAAATCAGCTGCCAACACTTGGTATGAACTAGGGTTAGAGGGTGAAGAAAGAAGCATGTAATTTCATTCTGTGAGAGCAGGGGAAGCAGTTTGATCCATAGCAATGCACTGTATTTGGAAACTACCAAAGCAAAAAGAGGGGCATTTTTATGTTTTCTGGCTTTCCACCTACAACTTTATTGTGAGATCATTTTGAAAATGAGAGAGCCAAACTTTGTAATATCCAAAGAAAACACAGTTTTCAAACACAGAGGACACAATGGCTATTCCTTCAGATGTCCACAAAGATTATTTATTGGATAACCATTACTTTTTCAGGTATAAAGTACACTCCAACAGGCTAGAGTATGTGGAAATGTTTTTCAGTGATAGATTTTTATGATCGCTGATGGAGCAGGGTTATGCGTGGTGGAGCACAAAGCTGCAAACTGCAAATTGCCCCAGATATACTAGATACATACTGTGGGATAGTTATTATAGTTATCTTCCCATTGGGTAAAGATGACAAACATCAGCTCAGAAAGTTCATTTAAAGGTTCCCTGTGGATATTTTGACCTGTAGTAGTGCTGTGGAGCTGTTCTGTTATTGGTTTGTGTCCACACAGTCCTGCCAATGATTCAACACTATTCCATTGTTCAACAGGTGGAGGTAAGAGCCAAGATATGCAGCAATGTGCCAGCAAAGAAAATGTAGAAAAAGACGACTAGCAAGTAAAATCGGAAACACATGAAACAACACTGGATTTAAAATGCCTAGCTGAGACACGTGTAAGAGGACATAAAGACAATGGTCAAGGTGGACGCAGAGGGGGGTGGGGGGTGGGGGTTAGGTGGAGAAAATGGAAATATAGGGGTGATGGAAGTGATGAAGGGGTAGGTTTGGTCCAAGCAGTGACCAACTCTTTCAGGTCTGTAAACTCCAGGAAGTGAGAGGAGGGGGGAAGGGTTACTGGGGAGGAGAGAGAACTGAATGGAGTTTGGGAGGTTGAAGAAAGGGAACCCTCACAGGTGGCATCTTTGCGTTTCATAACTGTTTTAGGGCGGGGGCTGAAGTCGCACTCCTTGAAGGTTTCTGGTGTGTTGTGTTATGTAGTCATTGTTTTGATTCCTAATGGCTCTTGTCCTTGGCAGACGGAGCAGATGGGTGACGCAGGAACTAAAATAGATTGGAGATGAGCTGTTTTATGCCTGACTTGTTGAGCCAAATTCCATCTGCTCTAAAAAGAGGTCTGTGGTCCCAGAAGAAGTTAAAATTGTCAACAAATTGCCCTGAATGAAGGGTACATGCAGTTGAAAGCCAGGTGTGCAATGTCAACAATCTGCTGAATCGACTGACTGGTGGTAACGGCCACTGATAAACACCTTAGTATTCAAGTCGCTGAGTGTGTTCAATAGATCAGTAAAGTCAGTACTTCTGATTGCTGTTTCACAATATTTTTAGTCCCTATGATGTTTTTCACAGTTGGGTGTACAGTTCAATATGCGTTAGTTGCTGCGTTAGAATATGCAAGTTTTTGTTATGTCACAGACCATATGCTTGGGAAAGCTGTATGTTTTGGTGTTCTTATTGCTTAAGCCTTTTATAACTTTAATAGCAAAGCCACCCACAATGTGAGTCATTAGCTTTCGATGCTGTGTTAGGATGAGAGGTTATCCAGGTCATCTAACAGATGTCCAGGGTCCTGGCATAGGAGGCCTAAGAGTTCAAAAGCCCCACTAGTGGCTGTTCCTTACACTCAGACTGACAAATGTGGTTTCAACCATTCTTGCAGACCCCACACTGTCACTAGCAGGGGTAATCACTGAGCCATGTAACATATATTTAATGCTATGGATGCCAGTTTCGATTAAACAGATACATAGGTACAGTATACAACATGCAACACGGGTTGTGAGACCTTTTTTATTATATGACCTGTTTTGCAACGTTATAAGCTTTAGCTTGCTAAGCCACCATATTCTACCATTCTGGATATAGTGATACAATTGTGGTTAGTAGCCCTCTGACACAACTTGGCCTGATTTTGATTTTCATTCATTTATGACAGGCTGCTCATTTCTCAACTTGGAGCAATATAATCTTTCAAGGTGTTGCATCAGGTTCATGCAATTCTTTGAGCTAACGTTTGTTCTTAAACATAGAGAAATATTAAAAGCAAAACAAAGCAATGAACTTTCAGTGTATGAACTATTTGAAATTTATGAGATACAATAGACGGGGGGAAAAAATGTTATTCTTTGAGGGAAATTAAGCTACTTTGCCCTCAACACACAGGCTCGAACACACACCTACACACACACATACACTGTAAACCTGCAAGATCATAGGCACGCCTATGTAAGGCCTTTCAATAATCCATGTGGTTTATTGTTTATTCAGTTCTGCTAACGAAAATTATAAAACATAGAAAGAAAAGAGGAAACAAGCTAAAAGCCTCATGGGAAAAACCTTATGATAACCTTCCACCCCAAAACAAAACGAAATGAAAGAAAACTCCTCAAATACAGACAGCAGAAGAAGACTCTTGCAGGTCTGAGAGAAGAATTTATTTAATAAGAAACAGTGTTTATATCATGAACTTAAGGATGTAGGTTTGCTGGCAATTTGGCTGTAAGTATTGTGCAATTGTGATAGTACCTACTTCACAACGGTTCTAAGGATGGGCATTTGGTTTGCCAGTGTTGTTGGTGACAGAAGTGATTTTTGCTGCAGGAAAAGTTTCCATGGGCATTTTTTTCTTTGTGAAACTGGGTCACAATTGGAATCCATTGTTACTGTTGTGAATCCAGCTGCATTCCAAGTTACAAACTTTTCAGAACCACGTATCTTTCAAGCCTACAAGAATGAGTGTTTGATATTCAAATCGTTGGTTTTCAGTGGAGTATTCCTTTAATGTTGAAAATATCTCATGTACTGTGTCTTTATGTGCGGTGCTTTATGTAACCTGATTAGTAGGTGACACATTTTGAACTACATCACTGAGTGTTAACTTTGAATCTGAAGGTGAAAAAGATTAGCAGAATTAAAAAAAATGCTATTAGCCTTTTTAAATGTGAGGTTAATTTAAAACTAAGCCACCAACACCTGGTCAATCCCAATGACAGTTTGCTATCTCATTATCGTGTTTCATTGAGCACACATCATTCGAAATTGCATAACACAACATTAAAGTTGTTGAGCTAACACTGGAAATATTAGAAACAGTCTACTTTATACTCTTAGGTCATAACTAATCGTCCTTTTTACAGTGTGTTTTACAATCAATTTTAAATCAGTATTTCTTCACTAAGTCCTTGTGTTTCTTTCAGGATAAGAGCTTCACCGTGCTCCAGCATCAAAGAAATAGTGTTGAGTCCAATCCTGTCACTCCCAGATCTCTCAATTCCGCTTTGGATGTTCACCTTGAAGTCCATCCTGAATCTCACAACATGGACCAAACAACACTAAAAGAGCTCAGTCAAGCTACCACCAATGTGCAGTCTCTATCCAGTGAGAGGGCTGAACTTGCTGGGATTGTCCCTACATGCTGCCTCTCACCCAGTGCGACACCCAGTAGACAGGAACACAAGTGTGGCCCACATGGATCAGAGTTAGTGAACCAGGTTGTGAACGGGAACAGCAGTGTATCACTTTCTAGGAGACTCCTGCAAGAAGTCAAATTGGATGACTTCACACAGCACAAGGTACTGCTTATATCTCCATTTTTTAACAAACACCAAGCCTCATCCAGAGAGCTGTGGCTCTATATAATGTCTTTTGTGACATAGAGACAAGCATATAAATGACTATTGAATACTATTAAATTTGAAGTTCAGCCTCATAATTAACTGAACACCTGTCGATTGGCCATCACCCCTAATTACCTCCGCTGTGAGAGGCCCATGTTTGATGTTACATTATATTGCCACCAAAGACATTGCCAATATGGATAACCTCTCACTGTGTCAACACTCACAAAGCAAACAGGCTCATTATTTATCACACAGATGTCACACTTATCCAAAAAAACAAGCTTGACATCCCAACAAACACCTCCTATATTACCAATGGCAAGCTGACTTTATCCATTAATTATTTTTTAGGTATACGATTTGAAGAAAAGAGCAAGCACACATCTTAGAGTTGAAATATGTTTTAGACGAGGCATCACAAGGTCACAAGGCCTTTGTATTACTGTTTGCTGTACCTTTTATGTTTTGGTGAAAAGATGCAATCTTTAAACTACAAACTTCTAGAAAATGTTGATATTTTAATCAAATAACTGCAAAATGAAAGGGGGTGCTTGTTGTCTTTAGGTCAAGGAAAATTAACTCCACAGAGATTTAAGTTTCTTTAAGCACATATTTTTGTTAGAAGTATTAGCCTTTCTCAGGAATTCCTGTAGGCAACTGTTTCCTCCAAAAAAGCTTTGATATATTCACTGTACACTATGTGCCCAGCACCAAACATCAGACAGACAATGTTATCGAGTGGCTGATGAAAAGTGTTGAGCATCTAGCAGGCTCGACCAAAGATCCAGATATTTTTGTCAGGAGTTGGTGTAGATCACAACAGAACAAAAAAGAGAGTGAGTGTTTTTATGTTTTTCTTCCCTCCAGTCGATCGGCTTTGCTCAGTTCTTATAATTTACAGTGAAAATTATTTTAATCTTTAGTTGGGATGTGCAAAGTGGAGTTTGGAGACTTTGTGGCAAATGTGCAGCTTATTAAAATCTCTGATGGTATTCTGTCTAGCTGTCTCTCTTTGCCCATAGTAATGTGTGGTCACTGCTGATTTGGACAGCTAAGGAGGACTTATAAAAAGGTTTGTAATAGCGTGCTCAGAGGGATCAGACTATGGTCTGTTACAAATTGAGGTTGGCCGCTGCTGCCGTTGAAAAGATCCAGGATCAGAGGATAGTCAACTGGAGCGATCACAAGGCCTGAGGGGAGATCTGTCACTTGGCTGCTGCTTTCTGTATTTACACAATTCACTGAGACATATCCCAGCATCCTTCATCAGTGCAGCTCCTGACTGTCGATTTAGCAGGCGGCATGCAGTGATGCCTTTGACTGAAAGGTTGTCAGAGAAATATGACAAGGAGTTTGTTTCCCTCCCTGCAGCCCTGGTTTATTGACTGCCATTGATTCAACATCAGGGCAACACCCGGCTTCCTAGCATTTTGTCACAAATCAAGTTAGCATAGTACTGTCTTAAATCAATAGATCCACTGTCAAAAGACATTTCCTCAGAGGGTCAAAACAATGAATTATGTCCAGCACTGCCTTGGGCTCTGTCTGGGACTACTGTCTGCTGTTTTAAGATTCACACTGCCTTGTTGGTTGCACAAAACATTGTATCTTTGTGCAACTTTGTGGATTGACTGTGTATTTCTGACTGTGACTAAGTGCAAGGAATTGTCATTTTGGATTGCTTCCAAGTAAGTAATTTCTGTTTTATGGGTGATCGTTTTAAAGGAAGAAGAAAACAACACACTAAAGCCAGTTGATTCCAGCGATAACAACTTACGCCTGCTTAGCAGTCTATCAATGCATGGTGATGACGATGAGGAGCTTCGAATGCTGGCAAGTCTAAAAAGGGAGCAGGAGGAAGATGAATGTAGAGCCTCAGGTCTTAGCGCATCTCAGATCCACCAGTGTAATGTCAGTATCAGCATGAACAGTGACGACACCTCTACCTGGACCCTCATCTACATGGTCAGTACTATCATACTCTGCTACTCTTGATCATTTATTGTCAGTTCTTCACTAACAAGCAACACTCGTGCAGCTCATCTGCTATTTACAACCATCAGTATGTTGATGCTCTTTCTATCTCCCATCTGGAATAATGTTTTTGACCCTGGTTGATCCTCACCCTTGCTAATTTCCATTTCAAGCCCCCAACTTATGCTACCATGAGGTGCTAATGCACCTCTTTCTCCAACGTGTTTTCTGCATTACAAAAGATTATGGAGATAGAAACACATTAATTGGCCTCTTACAGCTTTTAAAAGTACACTGGCATAATATGCACGGTTCCCCCAGTGACTAAATATTATGTAGGTCATTTGAAATTATCCCCAGAAGTCTTTTTAGAATTCAAAGATAGTATAGTTTGCTCTTGGCTATTGAAGGTCATTTAGATCTATGGTCCATTAGCATAAGCACATTGCACTTATGAAGAGAGAACACTGACCTGTCTGGCCCTACTGGGTCCAATGTAGGATCCCCAGTGAACACTGATTATGGATGCTCGAGTTATACGCCTGTTACCAATTCTGTACATGCAGGTATTCATTAATATAGTGAGATTCAAGCAGAACACAATGAATAGTGGTATTACCTCAGGGGTTATCATCTCATGGTTCCTTTTGAGGACACAGTGATGTGGTCACCAGTAAGAAACATGTATCTTTAGACCTTGCAGGAGGTAAAGTTTTCCACAGGGACAGAAAAAGATTTACATTTGACTCTATCAAACCCTGAAGTGATCTTTTCAGATTTAGCTGCAGTGCTTTACAATTCTAAATAGACATGGCAACAGCACCACCATCAGCATATTGAGAAAATGCTGGCGATTAAAGAGAGGAGAAGGGAGATAAAAAGACACAGGTGATTTTTTAAAGAACAAATATAGTTTTGGGAACATTGGAACAAATAAAACTTTAAAAATGACCTAATAAGTGTCTATGAAAGATAAAAACAACTGATGGTTTTGGGACGTAGGAAGAGATTAGTCTGTCTGGGAACTGACAAGCCATTTCTTGTCCCTGTATGTTGTTATTCGAGTGGCCCTGCTGTTGCCATCTATGCTGCTGCTTCTGTCTCTGTTGTTGAAACTGTTGCACCAGCTCAGACGTAACTTCACCCCCAAGTGATTGTTTGATGCTTCGGTTACTAGGTTGAACACAAAAGAACGACCTTGTAGATTGTGTGAATTTAGAGTTCAGACACCTCAGTATGTGGTTCTGGATATGATACATATTCTCTCTGTGAGCACACGAGTGTAGTAAGAACTGTCATGTCAGCTCTGACTCTTTTTCAGTTGGACCATGATGTCTGATTACAGCTACAGACGACAGATGGGAAAAAAAGAAAACACTCAAACAGTAGGACTCCAACAAAAATCTTTTCAGTACAGGATACTCACCCCCTCTTGGCTTGAAAAGCTGAAAGTATTAACAAGAGGGTGATTTTCACATGTAATTACTGATGAACGCAGTGTGAAGGACTCAATCTAATCTCATAATGTATACATTTTTACTAAACTAAATAACAGAATCTATGATTGCACCTTGAAAATTGGAGTAGGTAATTATCAGATTTAGCTTTCCATATAACGATGGTGCTTCTGCTGTGTTAAATTCTACCAATCCATGTTTGTGCCAGAAGCTCTAGCAGTAGATCATAAGCAGTAATAGCATGTTAAGGGTTAAAAACCAGGGATTTAATCTATGTCTTTATTCTAAATGTTTTGTACGGAGCATGATTGGCAGCAATGAGGGTACGTTTATAAAAAAGATTTTAATCTGGTACTCAGCCTCGAGGAGTTTTTTCCAAGTTAGATTGACCATCAGTTCCCAAAGGGGGTGGTAAATTCAATATGGAGTATTCTTCCTAGCATATACATTAAGAGTTAAGTAAGTGTACAGTGAAACAACTTTTTAACCATATCAATACATGAAAAGCTGAAATGCCAAATGTTTGGAACCGAGGGTTTCTGCTGAGTGTTATGTCTTCATAACAGAGGACAGGCAAAGGGCCAGAAATGATAGCAGCAATGTCGATCAGAGACAAGTAGACAAGCTCTTTTAAGTTTTCTCATGATTGTAGTTTAATTTGACCCAGCGTGAAGGATAGCAGCACAGGGGTGGATAATAGGAGAGGCATAGTGGAGCTTGAGCACCAGAATTGCTAAATGTTTGCGCATCAGTCAAAGAGACTGGTCAAACAACAGAGGTGCCAGCTGTAAGAACCAGCTAGAAGTTGGGCTGGATTGAGGGCCATACCACTTAGCCAACTCCTATCCGGGGTATTTCTGGGAAGCTGTACAGCAGGTAGTGTTTCAGGGAAGTAATCGCAGTAACTCTGCAGCTACAGGCAGCCAGTGGCGATGTGTTCACACTCCTGACCACATTTTGCTGTTGGATTAAGCGGTGATGTCTGTTCAACATAAGTAATGTACTTCTGTTGGCAGCAGACTTTTAATTATTTTAGACCTAAGCGTTCCCTTTGATTCTGTACTTCATGTAAGTTTAAATGACCATTTGAGGCACTGGACTCAATATAGATATAGATAGAGTACAGAAATGGTTCAGCTCTTACCTCCCCAACAGAATATTCTCCATCACCCCACAGGTAACTCATCATCATCAGTACATATTACCTGCAGAATTATATAGGGTACAATTTTAGGTCCTGTCTTATTTTTAGAAGAGGATTAAATACAGAAGGCACTGAAGCACACAGATAGCTAACATTTACTTTAGCAGTGCAAGGACTACAGCTTAAACACGACTGCTTCTTTGTCAACGTCATGTAATGTAATAGCCTTTAAGCAGGCTCTAGACTTAAATAGTCTCTTGAGGCTATAATATAGTCTGGAGAGTAATGGAGATGGAGAGGGTAATGCACTTGTGTTTCTTACAGCTAAATATTACAATATATATCGAGAAGTGAAACCATTCTTAGCTTCTACCTCAGTTAAAAGTCTTTTATACTCACAGCTCACAGAGAATGTAGCTGTAAGTGTTTCAAAAATACAAGCCAGCTCCAGTCCTTTGTTACCTTGCAACGTTTAAAGTACATCTACATTTCTGAACGGATTGTACCATTTTACAGCTCCCTTGATCTTGGTTTGGTCACTCTTCATTTATCACCCATGTGTTCTGCATCTTGCTGCTCTCTCCCTTTTTCTTTGTGTGTTTTTCTCTTCTCTGCCAGAAAGGCTGCAGCCTTTCATACTTGACTTGTTAGCCATTTAGCACGGCACACGAAACTGAAGAGGATTTTTTGTCCTGTCATCATGTTGATCTGTCTGGCTAAGCTGCAGTAGATGTTTTCACAGATAAGCGTAGAAAGAAAGAAAAACAGAATGTTCATTTTCATTTGTCGTAAGGATGCAACTTGTTTTCCAATGGCAAATCCAGGTACACTGCAACTATTGCCCTTGGCTTAACAAAAATGTCCACGTGTGCAACAGTGACAAAATGGCCTGTTAACATTTATCTGTCAAGAAATGCAAATTTTCTGTTGAGAGATAACCATAATTTGTCAAGCAATCACGCTTAAATAGTAGTTGGATGGCGGTGGGCATGATGGTACTACTGATATGGAATGAAATAGGTCATTATGAACCTAAAAAACACTTTTAATCTTGTGAGTACTTAATATTCTTTTTATGTCCTTACAGATCACTTAGTGGTCTTTTAAACTTAATGGAGATGACTGAACATCAGTAATAATTACAACATTACATCAAAGCACTTGATTTACGATTATTTGGTGACATTTTTAACACAACCTTTTCTTTTCTTTTTTACATTGCTGATCCAGCCAGCTAATCAGGGTCACCACTATCAGAAGGAAATGAACCCCCTCCTGCAGTCGAACCCCAGGTAAGCAATCACGCATCACACACATTTGTAGCAAGAATACTTTGCTAAGCTCCAAAAGTGTAAATGCATAATAAAATATACACTTCAAGACAAGGTAGACTATAGAAACAAAACTCTAGTATAGTGATCCCACACATTTGTATGTGTGTTTCATTTGCACTTTTCTTTTACTGTGCAAGAAGGTCAGACTATTATAAAAGTTGTTTTCTTTAAAAAGAACTGACATGCTGTCTCCACTCCAAAAACCTAACTGTTTGGAGTACTGGGTTGTTCTTAACCAGGTCTTGGCGAGTAGAAATTATATTTGTTGAGAAAATCGCAAACCACCCTGATGTATTTCATACATTGCCTGACAAAAAATGCCTTATGCAGCTTGTAGGACACCCACCATGAAATATATACATATGTATTTATTTATTTGTTGATTGTATTTTCTTGTTATGCTGATTCTTTTTATAATATTTAAAAAAACTGAAACACTACAATTTCTCCTTCGTTATTAATAAAGTATATCTATCTATCTATCTGTCTATCTATCTAGATGATAAGCAGTGACAACTAAATTAAGGATAAATCTCAACTGTCAGATAGATGGAGCTTATATCGCTCACAGATTGGTATAAATAAATTGAGAGTGTGCCAGGTATTGTAGTTTTGTTCATGTTAGACATAAAGTTTTTGGTTCAAGACCTTAAGAATCAAAAGCACCGTGTAGCATTGACTTTCAGCAGCCATTCAAGGATAAATCCGAAGTAGTTCATAATGCAAAGCAGCCACAAGACATGTTCCACCGAGTTTCACCTGCCTACAGGTTGAAACCAGAGTGAAATTAAAGTTCTAACCTCAAAAAGAAAACATATTGATGAAAAGAGTTTATATTACTGGAGGAGGCAGAAGAACTTACAGCTGCTATTTAAAAAATTTTGAAAAGTGGATCCATTTTTAACTAAAGGAGTACAATGCTTCTTCTTACATGCACTATTATGTAGCCCAGAAAACCCAGGAAACCATAAAAGCCACAGTGAACGTGAAATGAAAGAAAGTGGGTACATTAAAAAGGTCAGTTACAACACTTCGTCTGAAAGTATCCTTGTGTGTTGAACATTACCGGTTATTGTTATGTTGCAATGAAAGAGAATCGGCGAGTGGATTTTTTTATTCTTTAAAGGAAGTTAAATAGTTTTCGTAGTTTTCAAGGCAAGATGGAATAAAATTCTTTTCAAATTTTTTGGAATGTTCCTGAGAGGGAAAATAGCTCAGAGTTAAGGCTCCAGTCAAATAGCTCTTGGAGGCAGGTTTAACATGTGAAATCAGAGGACGAGGAAGAAGAGACTTTTCAATACTATCATTAATTATACAATATCACACATTACCTTGGGAGCATCGTACAGTACACAGTGCAGTCTGAATTCTGGGAAGTATCTAAAGCTAGCTTACAAGCACCACATGTACATGTCAAGACCCAACCATGGCAGTATATGGATCAAGCCCTTGGTTCCCCTCCGGAGGGTTCTGGAGACCCTTCATCTCCCCAGTGCCCGCTGAGTCCTGTCTCTGCGCATCTCCATGTCTTTGTGGGTGTACACAACCGCTCGGCATGTTACAAAACAAGACAAAGGGATTGCATCACAGTTCCGCTACTCAAATTATGCAACCGCCTCCTCTCAAACTCTTTTGATTTATTGATGAAAAGCAAGGTACAAACACATGTAGACTCCCATGTGTTGAAATATTTTGCCACGGGGGTTTTTGTTTAAAACTGGTTTAAATATGTTAAATGTATTATCAACAATCAACAGCAGGAACAATTTTTGCTTTCTTTTTTTGTGGTCATATTTCAGTGCTAACATGTTTCGGGGCTGTTTAAATATTGAGTGAGGTTATGCTGTTTGGTTGAATGTCCACTGAAATGAATATTACTATTGACAGCCACCTCAAACATCTCCCCGACTTGTCTCACACAGCACTCCAGCATCCGCAGCTGTACTTACTGAAATTAGACTTCGAAGCAAGCCTTGATTTACATATTGAAGAGCAGCTGCACAGGATTTGTCGTTGTTTTCACTCCTTTTCTTTTAGGCATTGCACTCTGAGACACCCTTACATTGAATTCTATCATGTTGTTTTTGGAGCATCCTGGCATCACTGCAAGGCTTCCTCGCTGTTGAGAGCTACAGTTTTCTTGACAGTTAAAATGCTCCTGTTGCTATGCTTAATGTTGCCAGGGCTGTTCTGGCTTTTGTATCATGTTTCCTTTGCGTATGATACGTGCGTCTGCTTTTGGCTGGCATGCCAAATGTGAAACCACGAATAAGGCTATCAGAGAGACCTTCTGTAGCAATTAATTTGTTTTACAATGAAGACAGTTGTGAAAGTCTAAACAATTGCCAGGATATCAGACAAACAGAGTTGCCTTGAAACTGTTTCATTAGAAGATATTTGGAAAGCTTAATTTCAATATACTTCACCGCTGTGTAAAAACAGTAGATTTTCTGAAATGAAATCAAACTAATTTATTCTCTTTATCACAGGTTCTTTAGGAAGGAATTCAATCACTCTAGCCAAGTTTCTTTGAACAATTTGAAGTCCAATTTGCGTCTCTGTAGCAGAGGCCTTTGTACTTGAAAATTGCTTCTATTAACATTTGTACGATGTTCCTGCCTATCACACAGTCTAAAGGGGTGTTGGAGAGTTGTAAATGCCTGTGCTAAAATTAAAAATCAGTGCCTCAATAGACATAATATGCTTGATTGCTTTAAATGCATATGGTTAGAAATGAAGACATTTCATTTCATGGAGGGTTTTGATAAAAACGAATCAGCCCATTTCTAAGTATTTTCACAGGGATGAATTTAATCTATGGTAACCACAGTGCTTAAACTTGTATACAGAGGCCTCTTTCAGCTGTGATTCAATTCGAAGATGTGCATTTTACGTTACTATTTTTGTTACAACATTGTTTATTTGAGGTAGCGTTGACATCTTTGGTATTTTTACTTCAGTGGTGCAGTTAGTTCCAGATACCATATCACAAAAAGTAGCTGTACCTACATTGTTATAGTATTTGCTGTAATAATGACAAGGAACATTGATTGGCACCCATTAAAACCAACATCCTGTTAAGTCTAGTAGTAAAGTAAAGAGAAAATACTAGAATTGTAAATGTTTTGAACGTAGCCTGCTGAACGTGTCAAGATTTGCTTAGTAAACGTGTCATACTGCGGTTAGTGAATGTACTTTGTTTTCAGAGAGTGAGACGTTATCAATCATTGCGGTTCCTGATGGCGAGAAAGACCACACTGCGATGAACATTCGAGTTGCCTGCTGTTAGTTGAATATTGCACAGGAGACGTTATTAGTTCCTCATTAAATATGCTATGATATTATGTCCTGAGGCAAAAGATGTAAATGGGTAATTGCGACTGATGTATAGCCTAAAATTATTAACAATTCTGTTTAACAAATTAATCTTGTGGTGCTTCCAAGTAATAATTCATCTTGTGGCATTTTTTCTCTTCATCTAATCTGTTGCTCCATACTAAAAGACCAGTTTTTGACTTTGCTGGAAAATGATTGATGTATAGTTGTAGCCTG
Source organism: Nannoperca australis (assembly GCA_036023655.1). Lineage (NCBI taxonomy): Eukaryota > Metazoa > Chordata > Actinopteri > Centrarchiformes > Percichthyidae > Nannoperca > Nannoperca australis. The sequence goes on from JAVQJD010104658.1 coordinate 41,055, forward strand.
TGTACTTCTCAGACCGGGAAAATAAACTCATTTAAAGAGGAAAGAAGCCCTGCGTTCACAGACACAGACAAGGTTAAGGCCCCTACTCTGGGCCAGAATGTGGACACTTGGAAGTCACAGCTTGAGTCAGAATCTAATAAATGATCCTTCAGGTAAGACTGTGAGGCGGAGAGGCTAAGTGTGCAGGAGAAGTAGCTCAAGGACGATGGAAGCTTAGATGGGCTTCTGAGAGCACATGATGATGTGACTTCATTGTTAAAATGCCATATAGAGGCAATTTGATGTGCAGGGTACAGTAGTAGGATGGCGAGTGTAATGGCATGTGTTGTCGTGACTGTGTGCCTTTATGGTCTTCTCCCTAGGGAATGGATGGATGTGCTCAGCCCTCCTATTATGCCTCCCAGCCAGAGGAGAAGGTCAGGCAACTCATGGAACAATCGGGAAAATCTAATCGGAGGTAACCTTAATTTTAGTCCTTTTGCTCCCAGACACCCTTTTATGTCCTCTAAAGTCAGACAGGCAGCAAACAATACAATGCGTTAACATTAACCGCACTAATTGCTCAAATGTCTGGAACATCCAGTGATGTCAGAGCATACAAAAATGTTGAGCTTTCACCAAAGACCGCACTCGACGTAGTGAGAAAGCACGTGAAACTGTATCTAATTAAGGGTAAGAACCCATGAGAGTGGAGATCTCTGTCCTCCACATAACTCCATAGGTCAAAAGAGACAGGCTCATTACAGGTCTGTACCCCCTAGACACATCCACAAGGTTAATTGATGAAACCTTTTCAGTTTACAACATCATTTTTAAAACTCTTACACAATGTGTCTCATAATTAGTTTTCATTATCGTCGCCGAAGTTCTGATAAGATAAAATGTTCCTCCTGAAGCATCCCATAACCTTTTTAGCATTTAACTGCCTGTCAATTTAACAGCTAAATTCTCATGCTTTAAAGTAGCGGGGATTACAGGGAATCTCTTTACAGCTTCAAAATGTGGTACAGGGTCGGGGTGTCTTAGGTCTTGATTGATGAAGGAAAAAAATGGCTTTTAAATCCACCTGAGTCTAAAGGTCACCTCACCATCCACGCTTCTAATTTAATTCCAGTAGCAACTGATAGAAGATGCCCTTATTCATATTTATATCTGGCACGGCTATGCTACTGTACATAGAAAATACAATATACATGTTACTTGTATATATATATATATATATCTATATAAGTATATATAT
>JAVQJD010104659.1:0-14002 GCA_036023655.1 Nannoperca australis
CTACTGTTTATTATTCTTTTTTCAATAACTTTATTGAGCATTGTAACTGTATCAAAAAGCAATTTCCCTTCTGGGATTAATAAAGTATTTCTGATTCTGATTCTGATTCTGATATGTGAACGTGTGTACAGGTACAGTCTGTCTTTGCATGGGTGTGTGTGTGTGTGTGTGCATACTGTGAGGTATGCATGCATGCAAATGTGTGCGTGTGGTAAAATAGAGTTAGTCAGCCCTGTCACTTAGCCCCCACCCATATACACTGGGGGGGGGGGTTAACTTTCCAGTTTCATAGACGAGCATGCCTGAGTCTGAAAATAGCCGTATCTGATCACTGCTTCACCCAAACAGGGAACTCTCTTTCTCTGTCACTCCCTCTCTTTGGCTCTCTAACTTTCTCCTCGTTCTGTTGTCTCTGTGCTTCCCAGGCACGGCGTGAGATCTGGGAATAACGCTTGACCAGGAGGAGAGACTTATTCTGAGCAGAGTGAGAAGGACGAAAAGACAAGTCGGAAAAGAAGAGGAAGGAAAAGGAGCTTGGGCTCACAGCTCACCTATACCTGACTCTTCTTAGCAAATCTCCAGTCCTTTGGTTTTATGACGGTAAGCGTTCAAATTTCTCTGCTTGATGGACTGCTGCACCTGCAGTCTGCTGGTTGAGAGGTCAGGCTTTTATGGTTAAATGTCACAAAAGATACTCAGACTGCATGGTTGCATTGTATTACTAAATAATGTGCTTATGTGCATTTACATGCCAAGACACAGGAGATCTTTATTTATTAAATTCCAGTTCCAAATGTATTGAAGATTGGGTATTATGGACTGAGAAGAGTTTAATTTACCTTCCCAAATAATAAAAGAGAATTCACATAATATTTCAACCCAGGTTTGTATCATTTACATACATTTGAGTTTTTTAAATATTCTTTAATGTCACGTTTCAAAACACACAAACAGTTGCTGTCTACTCACTTGTGATTTACTTGCTATGAACACATCCATGCTTTAAAAGGAATGCAAATTAGAAGAGGTCTGAATAGATTTTACAGCTCAAACGCCAAAAGGGAATTGTATTTATCTGTTCTGCCAAAACCCACAATTATAGGCCGAGAGTACAATTTTGGTCTTTTGTGACAGTGGACAGGGGAAATTGTGTCAAATAAAACAGTGGCTTCTACCGCGGTCACTTCAGAAATAGCATCAGCAAATAACTTGGATTACAGTTTTGTGGAAAGGTTTTATACATCATCCCAAGAGGATTAATTGAGGCTTGAGAGAAAGAATTATGTTTGTGATTTCTGACTAAAAAGGGAAAGTTTCGCCAGAAAATGTCAGTGCTCCAAATACTTGCCCTTCCTCTTTCCGTTTACCTCTTACCTTCACATAATTTTGCCCCAGAATCTCAGTCTCATTCTCATTTTCCTCCCATCGTTCCTTTTACATACTTCCATCTCTTGTTACACATATTTTCATGGTCTCTTCTTTCCCACTCAACAAAAGCCATGCACCAATCCCTCCATTAGGCCAGTCTCAGAGGTGTTGTGGAATGTCACCTTGACCCCTTGGGTACACAATGAGAGGTGGTTCCCAGCACCGGTTCGTTTGGTTCCCTTTCTCCCGGACCTGACATACAGTGAGGCACTTTGTCTGTCCCCTGTAAACGTCACAGGCAACCTTATTTTTCCATGTTAATCAGACATTAGTACATATAAATGATTAATTCCAGTCCCACTAAATCTTTATTTGTTATCAGATCTCTACAGTTCTGATAACTACATTATTGCTAGTGTAGGAATAGGTCTAGGAAGTAGTTACTTTGTTGGAGGGAGACCGAAATAAGTCAAGTTTAGGTTTGAATGCAGATTGAGCAGGAAGCAAAACAGGGAGCTTATCAGGGCTGTATGTTGTTTCACTTTCAGCAGGTTGAAATAATTCCCTTGTTACTGTCACTATGTTTTGCCCTCCTCTTCCTCATTCCTTCCTGATCTTGGGTATTTGTTTAAGCTGATGTACACAAGAACAAATACATGCAAACATTGTATAACAGCAAATGCAACAAAGCTCTTGAATTACAGTCTCATATGAGTGTGTGATACTCTCAGTATCGTGCAAAATGCATACAAAGATGCCTAGGTATTTATACAAATGTTATAAAATATGTTTATTCATAGTCATTAGGTGCAGTGTTGCTTGTTACCACTAACATCAACAAAGCTCTGTAAGAGGAAGATGTTTTTTTGGATGTTGTTAACTGGCAATACGTATCATATCTCAAGACGAGATGAACAGATAAACTGCTGTGTGTTTAGTTGTGATGGTGAAGTTTACCATTTGTCTTTACCACTTGGTGAATTTTAGGAATCCAAATGTAAAATGATAGTATTGCCTCATGCTATACAACCCAGAGTACATAAAGATTCCTCAGATGGATTTTCCCAATGATCGGGACCACCTTAGAGGGTAAAGGGCCCTGGCTAATGGCAGTAAATATAGCACCCCTGCTAATCAAGTTCCTCTTATCTTCATGCTCGACACTTAACACCGGTACCTGGGGAATCCAGACTATGTATGGGGAATGTAATCTTAGCCACAGCTGACAGCCACTCTCCTGTCGTGTACTCATTGCGCCAAATGACAGACTATTTTCAAAATTATTTTTTTTTGATACGCTATTTTCCTGTCTTTACTAAACAAACTGTACATTGGGGTATAATTTGCAGCAAATTTTCACTCTACAAGATGGCTACATTGTTCTTCAGCTGCTCATTTTTTCCACAAGGCTTCTTCTTCGCTGTCATGCTGTATTTTGCACAGAACAAACTTCCCCACAAAAGTGATTAATAATGAGCAGTGTTTACAAAAAATTTAGCTGGAAGTACAGAGATAGGATTCATTTCTTCACTACTGCTTCACCATCCCTCCCTCATTCTCTAGATAAGAATATTTATCCTAATGTTTGAAGAAGCGCATTTCTGCATTCTCTCGAATATCTCTTCTCCATTAAGCCTCTTACAGTACATCTAAAAAGGCCTCTTGATTTCCAGATAGTGTAGGGCTGTTAAATCAGCATGTGTCAGCCATGGAAATTCATTATTAAAGGTATGAACATGATTTGGAAAACTCATATTTAAAAACAGACACGTATTCAGGGTTGTTTACAACCTCTAATATCTTTTATGACTATGGCCTGTATGGTACTCTGATCAGATTTTCTCGACTCACTTACATTGTGGTAGTTTTGGCATTTACCTGCCATGGATTCCTGCTCTTAAGAAAAGGAAATCACTTAATGTATTGCTTTGATAGAGCATGTAGTGGTTTAGTTTGTCTTCAACTGACAGCATTTCAATTTAAACATCACATTTTAAACTGAAAAAGTGTTTGAGATTCCGAGGTGGTCAACAGTTGTTCTCCCTTTACTCAGCCATTTGAGAAAACTGTTGCCATAAGTGGGACCCGGCTATGACACTAAGTCAAATTGTCGAGTCAGGAAAAGCTCAAGCTTTATCTTTGAAATTGCTTTGGCGTCCATCACCATTCAACACTGTCCCTCCATTTGCCCATCTTATCATTTTATTGCAACTCTGCTTATGTTAGCTTGTTGTGTTTGTCTCAGTTTGTAGCCTGGGGTTCTATAGTCTTGTAATTACTAGCCTTTCTCCCAGAGCTCTACATGTAGTCTACGCGTCTTAGAGAGGAGGAGATGAAACAGTGGCAGCTCTAGAGGTTGCTTACTCGTGATGCTGTGTCCCCAAACAGCTTTAGCCAGACAGCTTACATAATACTACATGCTAATATCGGCTTCTTTCTGTTTTCACTAGTATGTGATTTATTCTGTGTTTGCTCCTTCAAATGTATTCCTTTTGATAATCTCTCATCCCCTCTGCAATCTTTTTTGTTCATCTGTGTTTTGTATTTGCTTTTCTCTTCAGTGCTTGTCCATCCGCATCTTTTTTATTGTATTTTTTTGCTCTGTCTTCCTTTTCCTTGTATCAGTATATGCAGTGAATGCATTTGTAGTTGTCTATAGTAATGGTAAGATAACAAACCCAAGAGTTGTCACATCCAATTCATTCTTCTTCCCCCATAGCCCCGACTCACAGTGCTGGGGCTTGTGTTGCGTAATTGCATTAGCGCTCTCAGGCCAATGGCTCTGCTCGTTAGTGGGGTTGTGATGCAATCTGCAGAACACATGGGCCTCTGTTGTTTGCGGAATGGGTAGAGAGTGGGCACGTAGGGTCAGTGTATTGACCTTCCCTATCCATTCATACAGCCAGAGGGGGTCTGCTAATGAGTGGCAAGGTTGAACAAACAAGGATGATAACAGACTTTGTTGGAAGTGGTCGTGTGGTTCTATCGTGTGATAGAACGGTTTCACGGTGCTGATAAAATGTCCCTCTTCATTAAATGGCCTGCATCTACAAAAAGAAGCTTTGTATTTGTGTAAAAGAGAAGTTTTGCATGAAGAGTCATTTGCTTGGAACTATTAGTTCTGATCCTGATTGTTTTTGTGTGTATATTATTTATTTTGATTTAAACCATAATTTGACTGAATGTTCATTTCATGTGACTGTTTAGGACCAGTCCAAAACATAAAAAAATGAGCAAATGTTCTCATTTAACATTTTTGGCAAGTGATTGGGGTATAAGCAGGATAATCATTCTGATGTGTGCATTAAAGGATTTTAACACTGCAGCTAAGAAGCCCCCTCAGCAAGGAATTAAACGTCCTTAAGTCCTTAAATACACCTTCATGTGGATTAGAACTTAATGTCACATTCTTAAATTAATTTTTGGTTTCAGAGTTTTTACTGAATCTTTTTATTTTGTTGTGACTATATTGGACTATTCTGCCAAGATGGAGTAAACTTGTTTTAATTTATTCTGTATGGAATACTTATGGTTCAACGGTGCCTAGCTATTATGGAGTATCAACCTTTGCTCTGACGTGACTACAGCCTTGAAAACATCTAAATGACCTCATTATATTTTAATGTATCATCAGGATGAAAAAGTCCACTGCAGGTTGGCTGACTGTCTAGCCAATAATATTTTATTAACTTGTTTGTTAATGGGAGTTGTCTTTGAAGCAGATGATGTAAGAGACATGCAGGGTTTATGGAAATGATCAAGCTTGTTCTGCTTGTAGTGGTTTAAGTAAAGTGTTATTTGCATCATGACTGTCAGTGTTTGATGATCATCTTTGATTTCCTGTGATGAAGAAGCCTTAGGACGTGAATGTAATTTACTTTAAGTTTACTGTTGAAATTTGAAGTGCTAAACCCAAGATATCTTTCTCATGTACTGTTGTATTATAGCATTACATTACATTTAGGCATTTAGCAGACGCTTTTATCCAAAGTGACTTACAAGTGAGGAGGTGATCGGGGAAGTCCGGGGTCGAACCCCTGACCTTCTGGTTGATAAGCAAACAGCTGTACCTCTCAGGTAAAAATAGTGGTATTTCTCTACAAGGCCTGTTTCCTACATGGTTAAACATTTTCCTTGATCCACTATGATTCGATTACAATATCGGAGAGAGTCATGGCCGTTTCAGTAGTCAGAGACAAGCTATTGAAATGATTCATGTAAAACACATGGTGTTGGTGATGAATCACAAGTGCTATAGATAAATACATCGCTGCCAGTGGCAAAATTGAAAAGAGCATTAAATCTAGAAACAGATTATGTCCGTTCATTATCAATCACAGTACAATCAAGCTAGACAACAATTCTAATATAATATCACATGATTAGCAGTACTTTATGGAGCCAACATTTGTTGTATTCCCGGAACAAATGAGTCTTTTCTTGAAAGTGGTCAGACAGGTTGATTGTTTGACAGATGTGGGGAGCTGATTCCACCACTGGGGGGCGAGGTAGGAGAAAAGTCTTGAGTGTGAGCGGGCGTCTCTGAGAGGGCGAACCGCCAGGCGGTTCTCAGAAGCAGACCGTAGTTGGCGGGCAGGGGTGTAAGGCTGGAGGATGGTCTGGATGTAGGTTGGTACAGTCCTGTTCACCGCTTGGAAGGCCAGTACCAGGGTCTTGAATCTGATCCAAGCAGCGATGGGTAGCCAGTGAAGGGAGATGAAGATAGGGGTGACGTGGGTGAACCTTGGTACAATGAAGATCAGACGTGCTGCTGCATTCTGGATCTTCTGGAGAGGACGGATTGCACAGGCTGGGAGACCGGCAAGGAGCGAGTTGCAGTAGTCCAGCTTGCAGAGGACAAGTAAATCTACAAGATCGGGAGACTGCAGCAATGTGGTCGGTGAGGGTGAGCTTGTTGTCGATGATGACCCCAAGATTCCTGGCCGAGGGCGATGGAATGACCGACGTGGAGTCCAGGGTAAATAATCATGTGCAATAATCATGCTGTATAATTAGCATCTTGATATGCCACACCTGTGAGGTGGATGGATTATCTCGGCAAAGGAGAAGTTCTCACTAACAGGAATTTAGACAGTTTTGTGAACAATATTTGAAAGAAATAGGCCTTTTGTGTACATAGAAAAAGTTTTAGCTCTTTGAGTTCAGCTCATGTAAAACTGGAGCAAAAACAAAAGTGTTGCGTTTATATTTTTGTTCAGTGTATTAACTTACTTGTTACATCCCAAGGGATATAGGGAAGTGGGATGTTGCCTTTAGGTGTAAGTTTTGCTTGTGCCCTCCCTCTCTCTCTTTCTTTCTCTCCGTGGCTGTCCTTTGCTACAGGTGTGATTGTAGTGATTACTCCCCACCTGTGTCGGCCGACAGAGTACCGCTCATTAGTACTGCCTGTCCCTAAAGTATGGTCGGACCCACGAGACAATTCTGTTAAAGCCCTGGAAACACCAGAGATACAACAATCTTTTCCCTCTTGTGCAGTTACCAGGGCCCAATCAAGAAAGTATGGTCCTGACTTGTCTGAAACATTCTTTGTTACAGAGCAGGCGCCAGCGGCTACTGAGAAGGAGGTTCACTTTCCACCCACTGCTGTGCTGAGGCTGAACCACTTTTGGTGGGCTCGAACTTACATGGTGTCCCGTCCACCAGAGAGGAGTTCATCAAGGCTCAAAAGAATGATAAGTCTCTTACCAAGTGCTATTCAGGCCGATGCCAGCAGGGTGAAAAGGGCTTATGTGCTTGACGATGGCTTGTTGATGCGCCGGTGGGCCGTGGAAGTCCGGAGGAGATGGATTGGGACTCCACCCACCAAGTTGTTGTGCCCACCGCCTACCATGACAAGGTGCTGTCTTTGGCTCATGATCACCTGTGGTCAGGGCAAATGGGCATGTCGAAAACTTATAATAGAGTTCTTTGGCATTTCTTTTGGCCCAGACTCAAGTCCAATTTGGTACAGTACTGTCGAACATGTCATACTTGCCAGATTACAGGCAAACCAAATCAGGTGATTCCTCCTGCCCAATACCTGCGATGGGGGAACCATTTGAAAGAGTAATAATTGACTGTGTGGGGTCCTTCCCAAAAACAAAGGCAGGAAATCAGTTTTTGTTGACACTGATGACTGTGTCCACCAGGTTTTCAGAAGCAAAACCGCTCAGAAGGATTACAGCCCAGGTCGTCTCAATGGCTTTGGTGAAGTTCTTTTCTACATTTGGACTACCAAAGGTAGTCAAGGCAGCAATTTTAAATCTAAGGTATTAGATTAGGTATTTGCAGGTGCTGAAGACACTAGGGGTACAGCACGTCTTCTCCAGCCATTACCATGCCGAAAGCCAGGGGGCCCTGGAAAGATTTCATTAAACACTAAAGTCTATGCTGCGTAAGTATTGCCTTAGTTCTGAAAAGGATTGGGATAAGGGAGTCCCCTTCTTCTCTTTGCTGCTCGTGAGGCTGTACAGGAATCTTTAGGGTTTAGTCCAGCAGAAATAGAGTTTGGCCATAACGTCAGAGGGCCATTACAAATTCTCAAAGAGACATTGGTTGTTTCAAGAGAGGATACAACCAGCATTCCTGTTTATGTGGCTCAAATGAAGAATTGCCTCCAAGAGGCTTGCCTGATAGCCAGGGAAGCTTTGTTCTCATCCCAGGTGAAGATGAAGCGTGGTATTGGTTCGTCTCTCTCCACAAGGTTTTCAGGTCTCTATAGAGCGGAGAAGAAACTAAGTGAGACAAATTATGTCGTCCGAACTCCTGACTGGTGACGTCAGAACGTCAACATGATGAAGCTGTACCGCCCACGAAAAGATGACGACTTGTTCATGGATCAAAGCGGAAAGACTCAAAGTTCACCTGTAGTTGTGTTTTCATCAGTCAGCTCCGTGGAGGAGACAGATGGGTTGGAGATGAGTGGTGCTGCGACGCCAGGGGCGAGACTTGGCCAATTTATCCTCACATCTGGCCCACCAATCCGGTCCACAGGGAGTGGAGGTAAGAAGGCTCATTGAAGATTTTCCCCAGTCATTGAGAAAAATGTGAATTTGGAAAAGGTTCTATTGTGTATCTTGGTCAGCAGGTTGGAAGGGGTGGGGTGCTACCAACAGGGACTAAGGTGGCTGCATTTCTGCCCATAACTGCCTTTCCTGTGCCCACTACTCGCAGAAAGCTGCAACGTTTCCTGGGCATGGCTGATTACTGGTCGAAGGTTCTGCAGAAACTTCTCGTCTGTGGCCACACCCTTACCCTACTTGACCAGTCCTTCAAAGCCTTTTGTGTGGACCAGTGAGTGTCAGAAGTCTTTTGAAAACCTTAAAGGTTTATTGTGTTGCAGCCCAGTCCTGTCCACACCGGATTTCGCATCACCTTTCAAGTTCGAGGTGGATGCCTGTGCGGTGGGAGCTGGAGCCATTCTCCTCCAGTAGGATGCACAAGGGATTGACCACCCTGTGGGGTACTTCTCAAGGAAGTTCAACCAACACCAGCGTAGGTACTCCACCACTGAGAAAGAGACCCTTGCATTGTTACTTGCTTTACAACATGGGCATTGATTGTACAGGGTTACCAGCTCGAAATACACCATAAAAAGGGATCGGAAAACATATTTGCGGATACGCTATCGCGGATTAGAAAGTAGTGTTTTGGGTAGTTTTGTCGTGGCCCGAGTTTAAACAGTGTGTTTAAATCTTATAGTGTTGGGGGTGTTGCATCCTATGGGATATAGGGAAGTGGGAGTTTGCCTTTAGGTGTAGGTTTTGCTTGTGCTCTCTCTCTCTCTCTCTCTCTCTCTCTCTCTCTCTCTCTCTCCGTGGCTGTCCTTTGCTACAGGTGTGATTGAACTCCCCACCTATGTCGGCCGACAGAGCCGCTCATTAGTTCAGCCTGAGGCCTGGTCTGGGAGAAGACCCTACAGACAATCATAAGAAGACACCACAGCAGAGAGCTGTGAAAAGAAAGCGCTACAAGGGAGACTCGTAGGGAGCTACATCAAAAACCTAAAGATACCAAGAGAGAGAGATGTCTTGGGCTGACCCACGGCTGTGACAAACAGAAGCACTGTCACCACCGGTACTCATATGTTAGCGTTCGTCCTAAAACAATCATCATTTGTGTTATTTTTGCCAGGTATGTGTTGGGACGAATCGGAGGCTAGGTAAGTAAGTACCCCGCACATTTCATCACGCAGTACTCCTCTGTTAAAAACATTAGGTAAGGAGTTGACGCCTCCTGTGTAATGTTTAGGATCCATTGTTTGAGTTAGGAGATTAGGTCATTTTTTTTTTTGATTTTGATTGCAGTTAGGGGTTCTAAACGGTAGCTGTTTTGTTATATTAATTTTATTTGTTTGGCGCAATTCACCAGCCCCGATTCTCCCACACTTTTGAATGACCTGTGGAAGCTTTGTAAGACTTATTATAACCTCAATAAACGAGCTTGTCTTTTCCGTCACCCTCTGACTACGTCCTGTGATTGTTTGTTGTCATTCCCTAAATACTCCCAGACAAAATTAGGGACGTAACACTACCTTAACCATGGTTTATTTGTCATATGATATCTACCATTCCCAGCTGGCAGAGATCATTAAACAAGAGTCTACAGCCACAGTAGCGGCTCTGTGGATGACACTCAATGCAAAAGCCAGCACACTAACATGCTCGCAAAGACAATGCTAACATGCTGATATTTAGCAAGTATAATGTTTACCATGATCATAATCTTATGTTAGCATACTAATTTGCAATTGTGCACTAAAAACACAAAGTATAGCTGAGGCTGATGGGAAAAGCCCTAAGCATGCATAGTTTGGGAACCATGTGCAAACTTTTGTGCCAGTCCAGATGTTGAGATATTCAAAACTGTAACCTGCTGGTGGTGCTAGAGGAAAAGTCAAAGTCTTTAAGATTCATCGTTGTGTCATGTCTGTATAAAGTGTGGTGGAAATCTGAAAATAGAGTCTCTGAATCACCAAAGTTTTTTGAGCATTTATTAAGCTTTCTGCAGCAAGGACCCACTGATGTACATTTAAAGGGTGTCACAGTCAAGAAGTGTCCACAAGCATCTGGTCACCTTGTATTTATACAGGGGTAACAGTCTGGTACACAAAATTATTTTCACATTATGTTCCTTGACACAGACACAGCAAATCAAGCATACAGATAAGTGCCTCCTCATGATGTATAGTAAGAGGAGAAAGGGTCAGGGTCCCCTCGTGATGTATAACTCAACAACTAGTAACCATCTTATATGCTAGTTCAATGTCATCAGCAGGGCTAAAAAAAAGATTTGTCAAAAATCAACCCAGTCTCTGGAGTTGAGAAAATAAAGGTCCTTTGTGAAGTTTTCTTGGACATAAACAAAAGTTGTTTAAATTCAGTGTTACGCACCAGACAATGTATTGGTGAGTTCTAAAAAACATGTTGAATGCATTTCCTTCCTCATAAAAGAATTACAAGGCTGATTTTTAAAGTGTAACTCCGCCCTTTCATGACGTAGACAGGTCCCAAATGATTGACTCGTATGTCTGACTGGTGACTGGTATGTCACAGTGGCCTCACAGGTTCAGGGCTGATTTATAACAGTAGATGGTGTGTGTTTAGCCATTTTCAACCAATGATTTTTATACATTTGGTATATATTACCACCAGCACTGATGTGTTTCATCACAGCGCAGTCACATCATTTAGTTTACAGCTCAAAAAACATGTTTAAGTGTGCAGTACCTTTTAAACCATTTAATTCCAGCTTTGTTTACATCCATGTTTACTTGCTTGCAAAACTTTAATTGGAAAGTTCTATCTTCTTCCTCTCTGTTTTGAGTTCATTATTTATAGTAGCATTATTTATTTTCTCTATGTTTACACAGGGATAAAACAGTTGCATCACAAAACGATAGTTATGATATGACTTGTTCACTGTGTACGGGAATAAGAAGCTTGTTAAGTTTTAATATGTGCCGACAGAACCAAATACATCTCAAAATGTGCACAGTAAACTGTATGATAGAAGCAGTATAGTTTTTAAGTTGTGGCTCTCCAATCTCTGCAGTGTGTGGATGCATCCTCGCAGATTAAGACTGTGCTTTTTATTATTTCGGAAGCATACTGACATTTGAATGTGCACTCACTCAATTTTTTTCGTTGAAGTGCACGGCGGAGGTGGAGAAAAAAAAACAAAGATTTGGGGCTTGGCACTGTCAGCGACAATAATGTTGATTTCACTGTTGGACTGCTGAAGGGAATCTGGCTTTGTCGGCCCCCAGGTGCTCATCAATTTACATGGGATTTCAGGGAGACTAGAGACATAATCTAGACAAAACACCTTTTGACTGCTCGTTGTTGGTGGTGCTCTTAATCCTAGGATACAGAGGCAACCTAAGCCCCTGGAAGGCATATTTCAGGTGAAAAGTAACATAACACTTGCAGCTTCACACGTGCCAGTGATGACACAATCAACACAAGGTCTACTAACTTTGTGTTTCATTCTGTAGTCTTATATGGCTTTAATGTTGATACCTTTTGGTCACATCAAGCATGCAGAGGTTGTGCCCCCTTCAGCATTAATTATACTATATTAAAATGTGTATGAATTTGGATTGAAGTATAACCTTAGCTAGCTCGTGTCCGTTAGCCATCTAGGTTCACTGGCTTCACTATCTCCTTAATGTCACTGCTGTGTCAGTGTAGCAAAAACGGGGTCTATGGAAAGATATATATGGAGCGATTTTTGCTTCTTTTTAAAGCAGTCAAAAAAATGGTTTGAAAGAGAAACTTTTCACACTTTTGCTTGCAAACGCTAAAAGTTTTGCTTGCGAATCTAAAAGTTTTGCTTCCGGTTCCGCTTTATTCCGTGGGCGGGAACTACGCTGAAAGACTTTTCTATTGGCCAGTTTTGATCGGAGTGACAGCTTGGCAACATTCTGTCAGTTAACGAGAGAGGCTGTTTTGAAGTCCACCGGAGGAGAGCGGAGAAAGTCCATACGAATGTAAGTTTCTTTACACATAACTTCCTTACTTAGCATTAATGTTATGTTTGAGCTAGATGGCTTTTGTTTAACGAGCTGTGCTGTTGTAATGCACAAAATATCACTTGTTTTCCATTATTGTCCTGTATATAGTGAGTGCATGACCCAAATCACTTGTTAATAACATGTATGCTTTGCTCTGCACGAATACAACTCAATATATCTATATCTAACTATATAAATCTATCTATATATATGAAAATATCAATGACCTATTCATACTTGTTGCACCAGTGCTATTAAGAAATGGTATCTATCATAAAAAACTTGAGTTAAGGTGCATAACAAATGTTATTACATGATTTGGGTCATCAGCAGAAACCGCACGTTTTTTCTAGTTGGCTGTAACGTAATGACCAGGGCTGTGCATAAGCTGGTGCTCAGTACCCACGAGCGCTGAAAATATTCAAATGAGCACCACATCCAAGTGTATTAGTGGTCATTTGAGTACCTAACATTTTACAGTGCAGACATTATTGCTATGAGCGTCTAGATTAATATGAATTCATGTTCTTGTTCTCAGGGATACAAACATTGTCTGGGGAAAGGATTTCAGGTAGGTGGTGCTTCTGTTAAAATTCAAAAAAGTTCAACAGTACTGTTAACAGCAGTAATATTATAGTAAAACTATTTTTTATTTTTCATTTCATGAAGTCAGATGTTAATCTGTACATTTTATTCAACTGCCAATTTTGTGTTGAATCTTATTTTATCAGAAAAAATATCTGACCCATGACTCAAACATGAAAAAAAATTAGCGCCACCAAGAAACAACCTCTGGCGCTTCTTGAGAACCAAACACAATTTAACAGGTGCAACAGACTGTTGCACCTGTTAAATTGTGTTTAACAAAATTCCACTTATAACCCCACAACCCTTCCCTACCTCCTCCTCCACACCGCGGAGGAGGAGGACTTCTTTTTGTCAATCAAGCAGACAGAGCACAGGACTGTAACACCAAGCAACTAGAGTCCTACCTGGCCAGTCCAACTGATACCATGGACATCCTGAAAACATTTCCATCTGTGTGCCACCTGTCTCTTAAGCTCAACACACCACTACCTGCCTCAGCTGCCTGCAAGCAGGAATGATTTTTAGACCCAAGAGGGCTAAGCTACTTTCTGAGAACTTGGAAAACCTGTTTCTCATGAAGCTCAGCAAAGGGTTTTGTTAGATTTGTTTTGTTTGTCATGCCTTCACATTAAACTCGCATAGATGAATGGAGTGATACAGTGAAGAGATGGAGAGGGGGGTCTAGTATGTGTTGTGTAGGTGTAAACATATGAGTAACTTATCTGAGGAGCACAAGAATTGTGTTTAATGTGAATAACTCACCTGTACAGTTGTTACCTGATGTGTTAATTAAAAAAAGTGCTATTAAAAAGGTTGATTGAGAGTTGGGCCTATGAGCATGATTTGTGACACCATAGTTTAGAAGCTAATCCTCGTCCAAAATTCAATGATCAGAAGTGTGATGTGTTGACCTTAATCAGAATCAGAATCAGAATCAGAAATACTTTATTAATCCCAGAAGGGAAATTGCTTTTTGATACAGTTGCACTGCTCAATAAAGTTATTGAAAAAAGAATAATAAACAGTAGAAAA
>JAVQJD010104666.1:0-13340 GCA_036023655.1 Nannoperca australis
ACACACACACACACACACACACACACACACACACACACACACACACACACACACACACACACACACACACACACACACACCTGATTGTAACAGCCTTCAAAGACACATTGGACTGTTACCAGCTTATTACTATGGGCTGCTACTTCTCTCCAACACCTTTCCACAACAGTGGTGGTTGATGGAAAGAGTTACAAAAGCTTGTGACTAATGTCTGGACTATAATGATCTGCATAATATATAGCTGATGCTTGTGGGTGTGTATGTGTGGGATTGAGTTACTCTCTGATTATTTGGTGTTACTTGATGCTTTGTGTGTGTGTGTGTGTGTGTGTGTGTGTGTGTGTGTCAGGTTCTAATTACTTTATATGTGTGTGAGGGGCTACATATTTCTTGTATGTGGGTGTGAATCACTTAATGATTGCTTCCTAGTGTTTAATTTCTTTACTGTAGTGTGTGTGTGTGTGTGAATAGAGCACAGGGCATACCTGTTGAACATACGCAGATCGGGTAAACAAGGATTCTCCTGTTTATTCTGTACAGCTTCCAAATACACTGTTGCTTCAGGGTCTCACATGCACACACGTTACTTAAGAGGACCCTCATTGAACACTCAACAAAAGGTGTGTTGTGTTCAAGCTAAATGGAAAACTGATTTTACAAGTGGCATGATTGCGCATAAAGTTAAAGATGAATGATGATGATGGGTGTACACAAGCAAACTAAGGCATGACACACACACAGTTGTCTTATTTCATATTATTTGGAGTGTCTTTAATATCTCTTCTTAATGCCTTCTATGTCTTATTTAAAGCACTTTACATTGCCTTGTTGTTGAAAGGTGCTATTTAAAGAAACGTCCGTGCAGCTGGTACATTGGCTGCTTGGGGCGAATAAACAGGGACTGTAAAAACAGTCCAGCAGTTACATTTCTGGAAGTCGCAGATAAAACGCAAAACTATGATGGGTCAGCTTGTGCTGCTTTTGTTTTCTCCAACAAATGTCTGGTATTGTTGAAGATTGTTGACAGGCTCAGTTATCAGCTCCTTTTATAGTTATACACATCTAGAAAACCCATTTTAAAACCAAGTCTTAACCCTCAAACTGCCCTTTGAAGAAGTTAGGTCCAAAAATGTCCTCACTCGCAAGGTGTTACAACTCAAATTGGTCCTCACAAAGATAGAAATCAAAGATAGACACACACCACCTTCCTGTCCATTCATAGTCCAAGCCTCTTCTACCCCACACACACACACACACTTACACACACAAGGCTGAACAGAGCGTGTATGTGCACTATGAATGAAAATCAATAGAGCAAGTTTAGTGTAATTGAATGATTGTGTGTGTGAGTGTGTGTGTATGGGCTTGTATAGTGAATAGATAAAGGTAATTGAATGTTAGAGACTGTGTGTGTGTGTGTGTATGAGACAAAGCCTTTATAGTGAAGAGATAGAGGTAATCTGTATAAGTGCTGCTACACTCCGAAACCTTTTAAAGCCTTGTCTGTGTGAGATTTACCTAAGTGTTTGTGTGTGTGTGTGTGTGTGTGTGTATGTGTGTGTGTAAGTTTGTCTGCCTTCAACACCACTGAGATTTTAAACAGGCTTTACATCAGCAACTAAATCAGAGACAAGAAAAACACACTTACAAAAATGGCTTTAACAGAGTCTTGAAAAAGGAAGCCTGCGTCTTTGTTTTTCCACTTTAGAACACGTTTTTATCACCTTTGTCGACTTATTACCGAGTCATGTAGACCTGTGCTGCATTTTCTCCATGTTGCCAGAATGGGAAAAACAGGAATAACTCACGTGATTCTGACGTGGGAACACATCACACATTATTCGTAGATTATTGCCTCCGTTGCTAGTGTTCTCACACCAGATAAATGGGATAAAGTTTTTTTTTTATCATGTTAGATCTAATGGTTTGTTAACGTGGGAAACAAGACACAAACCATTTGGCTGAATTAATATTGAATTTTATATTTAAATGCAAATGTCAGAGATGGTGACTGTAGTTTTCTAAACTGTAGTTTTTTGTATGTTAATTGTTATTAAACTTTGTTTAATCATAGTCTAATAGCAAGTGCTATAGTATACAGTAATTAATCCTGGAATATAGACCGTAAAAATGCATTTCATTTCAGGCTTTTATTTCATTGAAAAGTTTTTTTAGATTATAACCTTTAATTTAAGACATTTGATGACCACATTTTCAACATCTAACAGATTATTCTAGATCTCCTGGGCAGAATTCCTGGCTAAGGCGATTAAAAATGAAATCCTTTACATACATTACAGTATCATACACTGGTTTAAAAGTGCAGGTGCCACCGCGGTAACAGCAACTTCTCTAGCGTCTACTTGAGTAGCCCAGTGATGACGGAAGCTGAATGGTCGAAAAGACTTGGAAGGCCTTCTGTTGTCCTTGGCTGTGCTTGTTGCCCGTAGCTTTGTTGCAGCCTGCTGAATGCTGTAAGTGCCTTGTGGTGGTGGTGTATTCTGCAGCCACTGCTGACATCTAACATCATTTGCATTATTGGGTCTTGTGAGCTCATTTATAAGATCACTACAGAAGACAGTGTCAGTATCTTTTCCCCAATGTTTGAAACATGGTTGTGCAGCAGAACCCGAGTATTTCTCCTCTCGCACAAAGGGCATTAACTCACATCAACTCTGGTTAATTTTTCATTTTTGTTATTAACATTAACATGTTAATGATGTTTACTCCTAAGCGCCTCAGTGGATTTTGTCCCCAGAGTAATTGATGATTGGTGTGTCGTATATTATATCTTGTCTAGCTTGTCATGACACATGTGGCTGCAAGGAGAATATTTCACGGGGACAGTAAACTGTACGTGGAAACATTTGAATCCTGCAGAAAACGACTGCAAACTAAACTTGGTAAAAATGGTGGCTCCAGACATCACACCCCACATCATTAAGGGCATTATTTATCTTTCCAGTGTAAAACGATCAATAGCATAAACAGATCAGTGCTTGATGTAGACCCATCCTTAATGTTTAGTAGAGTCGTAATTACTTGGTATTGCGGCGCATCCGTACAGTTGAAAGCATTTTTCCCCGTCGTGAACTCTTCTCTGGTCTCTGCAGAAATAAGTCAAGCAAACTTAAAATGTCTTTTTATGTCAAAAATCAAATTATTTAAACCCTTTTCTTTCAGATCAACAGAAATCAAATACCTGTTGTTGTCAGTTGGACTAAATGTTGAGGCCGTTATTTTCTGCCTCTCCAGTTTTTTGGCTGCATATTTGCGTGTAGGTTTTGTGTGTGTGTGTGTGTGTGTGTGTATGAGTGTATGAGTGTATGAGTGTGTGTGTGTGTGTGTGTGTGTGTGTGTATGATACAGGTCACAGAGTGTCAACAATAGAGAGAGATGAGTTCCACATGAACGGTTCACCACCTCTGCTGCCTCTGCCTCTCTTTCCTCACTCCATCTTTCCCTCTTTCTATTCGCTCTCTCTCTCCAACTCTTTCCACCTCTCACTCAGTCTGTGTATTTTTCTCTCCACCTCATCCTCTCTGTCCGTTTTTTCTGTTTTGGCCCACATCCTTCTACTTTCTCTGCCCACTTACCCATTCTCCATTTTCATCCCCCCTTTCCTTCTCTCATCTGTCTCTCACTCTCTTTCAATGTCTGACACCTATCTCTCTATCTTTCTATCCACCTGACCTCGCATAGTTTTCACTATTGTTTCCTCCATTTTTCTTCTCTGATTCAGCCCACCTCTTTCTTTTATTCATTTTCCCTTTCTCTCTCTCTTTCTAGTGTCATCTTGTCCTAATCTCTTTTTCCAACTTTCATCTTTGTTCTCTCCTTCTTTGCATATATTTTCTCTTTGCCTGCATGTTTTTGTCCTTCTTAATGCTCTTGATATACTTGCTTTTTACCAACATCTAGACATAGATGAGTGCCTGCAATGTGATTAACTGTGCACTGTTTCTACCTGGAGAATAAAAAATCTTTTAGGGGCAGATTGTCCCTGACTTGACACCAGGACATCTTCCTTTTTCCGATTTGTTGCCAACTGCAGTACTGCAGTGAAATAAAAAGCATTTCCTCACATACCGCACTTATAAAAGAGAAGTCTGTAAAACTGTGGACTGGACAGCTCAAACTGCAAACAAGCAAAATTATAAATCTTGTCTTCTCTGTGTGTGACGTCTTCACAATATAAAATCTGTGGGATGAGCAGGACTGAGCAGACAATAATGCAGGAAGCAAGAAAACTGAAGGGAATCCAGTATCTAGTTCTTATCATAGAGATCACTGCGTAAATGTAACTAGACATGGCAAATCCTAAGGAAGTTACTATTGGGTGTATGTTAAGATTATGGCAGAAAAAGTGGCAGCGACAAAAAGCTCCGCTTGTCTCTCCTAAGCCCCCAGGAAGTGCACCGGGCTTTGAAGCCAATTTCACAAAGTGGCCAAACCGTGTAATTACAACTTCAGGGTTTGTCACGTGATGCACACTGGCCCAAATACTGTAAATCACCAGATATGTTTTTGACATCAACAAGCCAGCACGGACACTAAAATAGCCCTTATTTAAATCATGATGTCCTAAAAGTTGTCAAATTCACTAACATCTGAATCCAGAGTTAGAGAGTCACTGTCATTCATGTGAGTAAGCCAGAGACAGAGCGGTTTGAGGGAGGGGTTAATGAAAACGCTAGTTCACTTGCTCCATGGGCCACACAATGTGGAAGCTATGTGGAAGATCTGGGTACATTTATACCTGGAAGACAAACTTTTTGTGCTTCATGCGCTACTGAGCAACTTTCATAGGAATGAACAGGGCCCCGTCTCCGTCGCAGTGTCCAGTTCTATTCATACATCTATGATTTCTCCTCATAACCTGGATTTTTATAATGCTCAGCACCCACTAAGTCTAGTGTTTTTTTCATTTATGCCTCATCCCTTCATCCCCCCGCCCCCCCACCTCTACTACCACTTCCACGTCTCCTCCACAGTGTTTTTATGTTTGTTCGTTTTGCTCTGCCGCTCCCTTTCTATCTGCTAATCTCTAGTTTAAATAAGAGGCATGGGCATGCACAGTGCATATACACACTCACACACACACACACACACACACACACACAGACACACTCAGACACACACACACACACACACACACAGACACACACAGACACACACACACACACACAGACACACACACAGACACACACACACACACACACACACACAGACACACACACACACACACACAATTTCACACCTATGCACACACACGAAGAGACATGCAAGCAAGCGTGACATACAAACATACACATACACACAGCGGCGCAGAAGAGAGTAAGACCCAAATACAAATAAGTAAGTGCACAGATTGAATAAACACACACACACACACATACACACACACACACACACACAACATGCCTTATTGCAAACAGCTTCCTGTACCTCTCAGGTAAGACCTGCCGGTTCTGCATTTTGACCACTTGAGGGTAGTAGAGAGCTTTGGCTCAGCGACATATTGATCTGTACACACACGTATGTGAACACACCCACACCGTATGGAGTGATACCGGGAGGCGACAATATTGTAGAGCGTCCTGGAGCAGTGGCACTCACACTGTGTGAATGATCGCAAGCCTTTTATGCGCTCAGGCTACTGTAAATGTATATGAAAGGCCCTGGCATTGTTTGGGTGTGAAATTTACTCTCTGAGTCAAAACATGATGTGAAGTGAAGGGATGTGGATTTTTTATTCAGTTCAGTAGTCTCTTTTTCAACCGCGGGTGTGGGGAGGCTGGCTTTACAGAGGCCTTCCATAACCAAAACAGGTCAATTTTTTAAAGATTATTTCACAGTACTGGGTTTTACTTTTCAATAGCGTACAGCAGAGGGTGACAGGAATGAGAATGGTGGGAAACATGCAGAAGGTCGTGAGCGCTGGTACACTGAAAGTATACTTTATGCACACAGAGACCTGCACACACACACTTTTAAATCTTGATCAAGACAGAATGCTCCATTCTGTCCCTGCCGCTTGATCCTACAGCAAACACAGTAGAAACCGGAGTGCTTGATTTACTTTAATCTCACCAGTAATGTGTCTGTGTTAGTGGCTGTTCCAGTCTGCTAAGGTAAATCAAGTGCCCCTAAACTACTTCAAATATTTGAAGTTAAAGTGACCTTGTTAATACAGACAAACATATTTTGGCTTTTAAGAAAGTGAGGCGAAGGGAACATCCATTCCGGATATAAATCTGTCTCTGTGTTTAACTTCTGGAGCTCAGCCAGCTAGTTGCAGGATTGCTCTTTTGTGGTTGGTTCTGGAAGCATGCAATCACACGTAGAAACATCCTCCGTGACGACATGTTTGCAGCATGAATTTGACGCTTCCTTTCAATCCACCAACTGCCGCTCTTTGCTCGGATTCAGTCCCAGGACAGCCCACAATTTGCACTTCCAGAAAAGCCCCACATTAGTGCATCTGATTTTATTATTCATCACGGCTGTAATCTTTTAGCATCCAATCAGAAAACATATCACAGCCATTCTTGTTTTAATAATTGCCTTGCTCGGACAATAAAACAAACATGACGACGGTGCATACAGAACCAATGTAAATTCCAACTGGCCCGCAGGGACCTGCTACACAGCAGAAATGAGAAATTGTAATGAAGCTACAGTAATAGACAGCATGAGATTCTGCTGGGATTTGTTTTTTTTTATTGTTTTAAAGCTTAGCTGTGCGTAAATTGTATAGTTTATAGGATATGTAACCAGCAAGTGTACATGCAAAACAAGGAGAAAAGCTCAACATTATTATGTTACGGCACCTTCATTTCAGATTTCAACTATGTTTTAAAGGGGTCTAAGTTAAGCTGAAAGGTATTTATGTTCCATCTTTATGCAGGTATGAGCTACTGTTGACAGATCTTATTCTCCTTAACTTTAGTTGTTGCACTTTATTTTGTTTAAATGAAATTCCTCCAAGATGGAGCTTCACACTGTTTGTTATGTCTGACAAACAGCCCAAAACAGAGCTTTATAGCATCTTTAAGCTCTTTGTTTTGGTTTTACAGCCGGCAACTTTCCTGTTTTGGTTCACTCTCGCCGATCTCATTTTGGGTAACAAGACTGTACGCTACCTGCCCAGCACCAAACAGCAGACATAGACACAGCGACTAGCTGGTGAACATGATGGAGAATTTACTGTTGAAGCTAAAGAGACAGAAGTTTCCTTCAAGAGTTGGTGGAAAACAAAACAGGAGAGGGACTCTTGAAAACATGACACAAAATGGATGCTAATGTTGCTATACGTCTGCTGGACGGACACTGTAAATAGGCAACTGTTTGCTACCATGTTCGCCATAACTTTACAACATGATGATATGTCAGTGTTAGCAACCAAAGCTCAAACATTCCCTCGACTCTTCAGCCTTGCAGCTTCTGTACAAACATGCAGCTTTAACTTCCTCCATAATGTCAGATTTGCTGACATTGTTGACACTTTTAACACCTCTTTGAAGTCCCAGCTGTTCAGACAGGCTGTTAATCCTCAAAGGCTCAAAATAGTGACTCCTTATATGAAGTGTTGGATTAACTATTTATTGGGTTATGAGATGATGATGGTGAAATTTTTATTTAAAACATATTAAACATATTTGTAAGATGCGCATTTGACTAACTTTCTTTCTTTCTTTTTTTTGCACTTCCATCACTATGTGCATTTCCTCTCTCGCCATGCGGCGTTTGTGTGTGTGTGTGTGTGTGTGTGTGTGTGTCTATCTATAAGCATGCAAAGGGCGCCTTGTGCTGAAGTGCTAATGGACATAGGTGTGATTAACACTACACCACATGGTCTGATAGTGCTAGCCACACTGCTAACCACTCTGCTCTGCGCCCCTGTGTGTATGTGTGTGTATGTGTGTGTGTGTGTGTGTGTGTGTGTGTGTGAGACAGAGTTTGATAGAGTGTGTGTGTCCCAAGCTGTCACCCAGCCTCCAGACAGCTCTCAGTAAAAACTGACTCTGCCGAGAAGTCCTTGACCTGGAACGCTTCATTTATCCAATAACCTTGTAAAGTAAAAGATCCAGGAAGTGTCAAATAATCTATATACTGTACTTATTTTTTATGCATTGCTTTATTTTGATAGATTACATTATTGTTGTAATGAATTTCAATCAAAGTCCAAAGTTCATTCTTGACCTTGGGAACCACACCTCACCTCAAGGTCCATTTACTGCAGCTGTTCTGGAGCTTTCAATCATATCACACGATATTCATCAGCAGAGGGAGTCAAACAGTGATTATTATTATCTTAATTTCAGTGTATTTTATGCATTTTACATTTGAGCACAACTATGTTATGTTATTAGTTAGTTTGACAATGGTAATAAAATAAAACTAGAAAAAAATGAATAAACAGACACAATAAAACACAATAAAATAAATATGCACAAACAATAATGCCACTGTATGGAAGTTACCTACATACTAAATTAAACAGAAATAGCAAAGCACTAATCAAGACAGACAAGAAAAGTTGTGCAACTAACATCTATTATATTTAAATGTGGCATATAAAAAAAGAGCAGGTGCACAAGACTTCAAATCTTCAACTTTCAGTCTTTTATCAGCAATACATGTTCTGTTACATCATTTCCACGTACACCTAAATTAAACCACAGACTATGTTACTTGAGACTAACTAGATGAATTACGCTGATGATTACACTGCACCAGAATACATTTTAAAAGTTACCTCCTCAACCCAGATCACATCAATCTGAAACGCCCAAGGCTCCAAACTCATTAAGCCCTGGGAAAGTTCTCTCATCGAAGCAGAAAGACATGCGGAGAAGACATAAAACAGTTGGGTAAACACAACTTTGAATCTCTCTCGCTGCATAACTAACTGTCAGTTGCTCTCCATCATCATAACTGCTTACTAATTCACCCAATTTTTCCCCCACTCCCTGTAGCAATGTGCAACTCGCGAGTGATTAGTTCATTTGCAACTAATCTCTTTCACGAATGGGATCATTAGGAGTATTGTGAGTGATGTCATGTTACCCGGGCACCACTAGATGCCGGGATGTGGTGAATTGCTGCTTGAATTTGGACATTAAGTTGCTTTTGATGACTAAGACTGCTGAAGAGGCACTGATTCGTTTGTCTCTCATTTATTGGTCTTAGAAGTTGGAGCCCTGATTCAGTCGTGTGTAAAGCTACTGGATGAAGTGAATAAATAAAGTTACATTATCAAAACTCCTTAAAAAGTAGTTTTTTTGTTAGATCCATTAAAAAAAGTCCATATAAATGAAATAATCTATCCATCACAACAATGAATGCTTTTCTTAGTGATTTTAACTGTGACGTGTTAGAAAAAAGGAAGAAAAAAATGATCTTCTCTGTCTATCCACCAATCATAGAGCTAATGTTCCGTGTCCTGGCAACCGGGATCCAATCAGAGCACACAATCAGTCAGTCACTGAGCTGCAACACTATGGTGACAGGTGGGAAAGAGATACACACCCGTAGACATGCTCACAAACACATTAACACACACTACAAGTGTAATCAGCCAGTATGAAAGAGACCATAGTAGATAAACAGTTAATTAAACATTAAATATCATTAATTTAGAACTACTTTAATTTCTCATCCCAAATTCAATTACACATTGCATCACAAATGTGTGATCTAATGACATCAACACAACTTCACGAGAGAAACTTGAAGTCCAAATCTGTTTTGTTGTTGAGTCTTCGTTGGAGATTTCATGCCAAGTCCAGTGATGGTTTGGTGCCAAACAGAATTATTGATATCATTTAGAAAGGTGTCCATATTTCACATCCTGGCGAAGAAGCCGACATCTCAGTAATGAGATAAGGAAAGAATTCACTTGATTTATTTTCGAGTTGTGTGAAGCATTCAGTTTCAAGATGAGTTCTGAGCTAAACTCATTTAAGATAGACAATTAGTCCTGTGAAGCTGGTTGGAGGTGAGGAGGTTTGAGCCTTAGCTTCAGTTTAGTCTCTGTTTCCACAGAAGGAAATATCTTGAACATTTATATGTTTTGATCAAAGTGATTTTGTTGGATGAAGTTTGAGAAGGAACTATTTGCTTTCTGACAGAAAATTACATGACAAGGGAATTCTTCAATGGCTACCATTTCAAGAGAACGCAGATAAGACAAACTCATTTTGGAAGATCAAGAAGCATTGAAAAATTGACCCCAATATTTGTAATTACTATATATTGTAATATAGTATTATATTTACTATATTACAGGGCGATTATAATGTTAGATTTCTTTTACACTGTCAGAGAAGTGTTAATTTAACTGTACAGATGTTACTGAGGTAGTAGTTGGCATGTTGTACTGGACTTCTTTATATTGAAATGTGTTTGGGTGGGCAAAAGGTTAAGGGCAAAACACTTCTCAATATAAGGCAGTGTAGTTCAACACCACTGCAAACTACAACCAAGGCTTATCGTTTGGATCTCTGAGGCATTTTAATGTTCAGGATTTATAATCAGTCAGTTAATGTGGACACAAAATGTGTACGCACACAAAATGCGCTTCCAACTTAATACTATGGTGAACAATTTAAATGAATACGTTTCAAAGGTTTTACAACTCAGTCCTGAGTAAATGCGGTGCTTACTTTACTTGCTTTATTGTAGTGGCATAGAAGCTGCTCAGAGGAATCTCACCCTCGTGAATGTGCACAGGTCTCTCTTGAAAACAGGATTTTTGTTTCAGTGAACCTACCTGTTTAAATAAATGATTAAATAAAAGAACCGAAGAATTATTCAACTTGCTGAGTGAAAAGAAAACCTGCTGGATTGTCTTTAAGTAAGTGTCCGTTATGAAGCGGGACAGATTCCCATAGTTGCGCAGAACTGTAGTTGCAATAAATGTCACCAGGCTGTGAGAAGGTTGGCTCCTCAACTTTGTGTCTGGGTGCCACAATCACATCTGAAGCACGTCCCAGCTGTATCAAACATGAACGATTCATTCAACAGGACACAGATTTTGTTGCTCTGACCGATTACATTTTAACAGTATATTTCACCCGCACCCTGAAATCTGGATAAAATAATCACGTTTTCTCTCGCCCCACTCTCTCTCTCTCGTGGGGTTTGTCTAGTTTTTTTCTCCCTCCCTTTTTTTCTAGCTTGTTTTAAATCTCATTCTTAGTTTTAGTAATATAAAAAGTGAAATTATTTATTATTGACATCTCAAAGTGAAAGCAAATCATTTTTGTAGTATCAGAAGAAGTCTCTGTGTGAACTCAGAGTGCACACACACTGGCCAGTCAAACTTTTTCAGATGATCTCAACAAGTCCTCTGAACTATGTAATGTATTTTGTAAGTACCTTCCAGAGCAACTCGTATGAGCATTTTCTGATCTGCTGCACTAATTGCCTGAATGATATAAGAGGGATTTCTGAAGAGGTTTTTGAGCTAGTTCTGCTTTTGCTTCTAGGATACAGATTTTATGATTTGCATGGTCATAAGAGGCTGATGTTTCCTCATGAAGACAATCTAGTTCACAACCACTCAAATCACCTTTGTTACCAACTTTAGCTGGGAGTGTGCCCTGCTAGTCATGTGTTTCTGGTCTACTTTTCTTCTCTATCTAGCATGAGTACCATTAAAATAACAAAACTCAGTGAACACCACAAATTAAATTAGTTTGGAGTATGCAGCCAGCCTTAATGTTTTATGATACAGTTTCTATGTCTGTCTCTTCCCCTCTCTCTCTCATATTTTTCTTCTCTGCCTCGCAATGAGCTGAAGTAACTGTAGTATTGTTTTAATTCTTTAGTTGGACACTTATAAAGACTCATGACCAGAAGCTGGCAGTTTGTTGTTTGCCTCATATATTTTGATGGTAAATCCATACTGCTATACAAATGGGTCAGTGCTAAATAAAGCTAACTTTAGTATTCAGTCTAAATATCACAGTAGGCTACTAGCTTTTTAACTAGTGGCTTGAATGTTAAGCACAGGCCACCAATCTGTAATAGGTAGGCTACAGACAAGCAACTCTCCAATAAAAGCAAAAATCTTATATGCTACTTTTTCATTTAAAATAGTTCTTGTAATTGCATCCTAGTTAGTCAAGAGGCAATGATGCCTGTGTTAAGACCTGAACACCAGCAAAACAGAGACGTATTGTAGCTATATAGTTACAAAAGCTCATTAGCAACTAAGCTAATGAGCTTGGTTCGTGAGCTTGGTTGCTAAGCCTTTACAGGATTAGCAACCAAGCTAATGATCTTGCCAGTTTGAAATCTCACTCATTAAGTCTTTCCCCAGCTTTTCAATAACTCTTTATTGAATAATATGGTGTACAATACAAAGAAAGAATATAAAAGAGATCAAGAGGTGACTAGTGCTATCATGTTATTGACTGGCTAGCCTGTTAGCTACTAGCTCGCTAGTTACAGTCATTCCCCAACTAGTCATATTCACTACGTCACCAAGCTTCTAAAAACAAATATTTTGCAAATAAATTAGCTGTGTCACTTTTTGGGCCTTTACATGATAATTAATTAAGTGATTAAGTAATGTTAAAAATTGAAATTATTCCTGATTAATGCAGAACAAAAGCAGAATAAGTCAACAAAAGGAGAGTTTTAACATGACAAAAAAAAAATTGGCGATAATACCTTTTAATATTATCAAGATATAAAGGTCAAATTAGCTCCAAAGACACTAAATATGATAATGTTCAACAAATGGGCTATATATGCAGTTCAAGACACATGTATCATACTGTAAAATTAAGGTTCAGAGGGAGAGAGAGAGAGAAAAGAAGAGAAGCTAAGATACTATCAAAATGCATGAGGCTTCCAGACTGATCGCGCTCTGCAATCTGACAGTCACACAGCAACGCTGCAATCACAAAGTGTGTTCGTTATGTATGTGTGGCTGTTTGTGATGACTCTGTGTCTCTGTGTGTACATTCACGTGTGTGAGTGAGGGTGTGTCCATATCCCAGCTGGAAGGCTTGTTTCAGTGGTTTGTCATTATGTCAACAAATTTAACTTCCGCTGTCTCTCCTCCTGTCCTCTTTTCCTTACAGAGAAATACTGTAGAATCCTGTTTTTTTCTGCCTCTTTTTCTCGCATTGAATCCTTTACATTTAGTAGTTAAAGTGAAGAAACCTAGAAAAGGTTGAAGGGGAGAAGTGGCATAAAAGTTTTCATTTACATTTACATTTACATTTAGGCATTTAGCAGACGCTTTTATCCAAAGCGACTTCCAAAATAAGAGCTTTACATCAAGTGCATAGAACCATGATTGAAAACAACAGGACGTCTCA
>JAVQJD010104668.1:0-16474 GCA_036023655.1 Nannoperca australis
CACAGCTCATAGCAGAGGTCATCCTGGTCGACGACTTCAGCGACAAAGGTAGGGAGGACACACACACACACACACACACACACAAACCAGTGAGTCATTTGTTTGCAAGTGTGACTGACACAAATAATGAGCTGCTCTGAAACAAAAGCAGATGCTAGCTTCTAAACCCAAATGTTTAAAAAACCCAAACAGACACACGCACGCACACACACACACACACACACACACACACACACACACACTCTGGTAAGTGAGTTTCAGTAAAGTATAATTTATTAACAAACCCCGAGAGCAGCTCTGCGGTCTCTGGTTCTATCTGTGTATGTTCTTTTAGAAATACATAATAATATAATAATCTATTTGTTCATTTATCTGGTTTTTAGATTTCTTCCTCTCACACTGAATGTTAAATTCTGCTGTTTGTATTTTTCTTATTAAACTGAGGCTGTGGATTGTTTTTCAGTTCAAAGCCTCCTCACATGAACACCCTGTTCTTATTGTGTTGGTAGCTGAAGACTGCAGTGACCTCTGAGCAGATGGTGTTGATGAGGGCATCGCTTGACCCTGCTGGTGTTAGCGAGGCTGGCGAGAGAGAAATCCACTTTCCAGTGTGGAATGGTATTCTCGCAGGCGGCTTAATCACTTTGAACTCTGGAGTTAATGCACAGCTTTGAGCCCTTATAAAATAAACTGGGGGACAAGTGCAATGTTATCAGCATGTCTGAGTGGAGGAGAGAACAAGATATCCGTCATTAAGCCTGGTTCACAGCCGCCGTGCGAAGCATCATTTCCTGTTCATGTTTCCATTTCCTGAGATATTAAATAAAATACAAAAAATATATGAAGTGAGAGCGGAAAAAGGAAATGATATGAAGACACCAGGTGGATTCCTGCTGTTCGGATGTCAGTTGTCTTTGTTGCTTGATGTTTCAGCTTCAGAGGGATTGCACGTGTGCGCAGCAGTTCAAAGTGCAAAAGGGCTGGGGGGGAGGGTTATGGATCAGAGGGTCTGGTGATTATTATTAAATCTGCTCTCAGCCAATCGCATCACTCTGTAGCGGCTGGGTCAATAAGAGCACAGAGCTGTGGACACACAGGACCGCTGCAGGTCTGCAGCTCTGTTTTGGTGCAACAGAGACACATAATTACAATCTAGAAGCGGTTTATGTGACTGAGTTTCACTCACTCTCTGCAGTTCATGTTGCTAACTGTCACATTATATGTTAAAGGGTCGTTCTGATATGTTACAGTTAGATGGCCTCAGGCAGCAGCTGCAGGAGTCAACATAATCCTTGTGTGTAGTTGTTACTCCAAGTGTCTGATGATATTATGGGAAGGAGACGGACCCGAACACTTGTTTACCCAGAAAACAGAAGCATCGCTCTAAAATCTGGCGAGGTCGAGTCGCTGCAGGCAGACCACGATGTTGGTGCCCAGTTAAACGCCTCTGCTGGTTGACATTTTTAAGCATTATTACTTTATTTTATAAAGTATTTAGTACGCTTGTGTTGACAAAATCACAAAGACTGAAAGATTCAGTCGCCCTTGGGAGAACTGACGGCCTGGTACATTAATTGATGCTGTTTTGTTTTGGTTCCTCGCAGCCGACAAGAGGAAGATAAACAATTGATGAGATGTTTCTGAGGTGCTAATTAGTACTTTCTATGTCGTGTAATTATAGCCTCGCTGCAGAGCGGCGTTTCAGGAAGTGCCTCTTCTCTCTTTTTTAAAATCATCATTAATAAAAGTATTCCTGATGGCTTGTATGTGTCTCTGCTGTAGCTGGCTTTGTGCTTTATATCCAAACACCTTGTTTTACCGCCTCTTGATATCGTCATACGTGTGAACCCATTTAAGGTAAAACACTAACACTAAGTATCACAAGGATCAGAGGAGCACAACGTGAGCCGTGAAGAGCTCTGAAAGTGTCGCTTGGGGATCGTATATGTTCATCAGAATCAAGGCAGGGGTCAGATGGCTTTTATTGGAAGTCTAGATCTGTTTATTCCCCCACTGAGCCTCGCTTCTCTATTTCTTTTCACTCTACGGGTCTCTGCTGCTTCTGACAACCATAAAAGGAAGAAGGTCTCTTTTAAGCTTCGATGTTCTGCTTAAGGACTAGTTTGAATGTGTAAGAGGATTGAAGGAATGAGCTTGTGTAACAACTGAACTGTACATAAATTGCCCATTTGCTCTGTCTTGATTTATGCCTGGTTGGTTTGAATGGCACAATATGTGTCGCCTCCAAATGATGAGTGAGTTTCACGCACTGTTGTGCACAGCTGAAATCTCACCTGGTGTTTTTCAAAGTGACGATTGTTGTCTCCTGTTCCACCCAGGAGTGTGTGGAAAACCAGCCCTGAGATGATGTTCGCCATATTTACATCCATGGTTGTGGTTTTTAATAATCACCTCGTCCATGGAAATGATCTCACGCCCTCCTCGCTCTCTGTGTTCATGGCCTTTCTCTCTCGCCCACGCTCCCCTCTGTGTTGTCGGAGCAGTTCATTCAGGCAGAACACCGACTCACTGATAACTTTTTATCTCCTCTCTTCCCCTCATCTTCCTAAATGTCTCTTTTCTTTCCTCCTCTCCTCCTGCTGCTCTTCTTGTCTCTTGCTGTTTCCGTTTTGTCTTTTCTCGACGTCTCTTATCTTTAGCGCTTCTGTCTATTTCTTGACGTCTGTTTCATCTCTTGTCTGTTTGTTTTCCCTCACCTGTGTGTGTGTGTCTGTGTGTGTGTGTTTGTGTGTGTGTGTGTGTGGTGAGATGTGTTTAAATTGAGTTATTTGTCCTTTACTTTCAATTCTCCTCTCTTTACCTACAGGGTCTGTCTGCTTTCCCTAATGTTTCCTCTCTTTTATGGTCTTGGCTCTCTCATCTCGACGTCTCTCACATGCAAACCCTTCCGTCTTGTTTAATTTATCTCTCCTTAATGTCTTTTATCGTTTTGTCTTCCCCGTTTCTTGAATTCCTCTTCGTCTTAAAGAACTGAGCACGACTCTTCACAGTTGCAGAATAAACTTGCCATTGCTCTCTGGCAATGCAACTGTGAACTGGACAAAGTATGTAATAGAGACTTGGCATACGCCGACGTTTACTCCCACAAAGCACTTCACCAAAGTTAACCTGCTACACAACATAGCTCCTCTGTAAATGCAAAAACACAAAGCTGTTAGTAATAAGATGCAACATGAGGCGTGCACCGGCCTTCAGCAGCCTGCCGGCGCACTGTGGACGTGCCGCTCAAAATGCAAATGCAAGGTTTTAATAGCGATGAACTAAAGTACAATTGATTCCATGTCGCAGAGTAATGGCGGCTTGTTAACGACCTCCCTCGACCTTTATCTTTCTGTACCCAATCATATCATTATATCACACGGTGAGCTCAAAGTGTCCATGTTTCTATCAGTCAGGCACTGAACATGATCAGAAGTTGCTTTGTCTTCTGTTGATCGTCTTTTTTACTCTTCTTCCAGTTTCTTCTGTCCCACATGGACTGTGTTACATGTGGGCGTGATATGCTTCTCTTCCAGAGATCAGATCAACAAAGCTGTTAAGTCTGACTTTGGCCTCAGCGACTGCTGGGATAGTTGGCTGTCATGTTTCCGACCTGATTTCTGCTCTCCCTGCTAATCTCTGCTGCTATTGACTTGGAAAACTTTACTCAGTGGAAGATTGTTGGCAGCAGTAAATGTCAGCTTTCAGTGTCAGTCCCTCAATCAGAGAGCAAGTGTTGTTTCTTTTTGTCTTTTTTTTTTATTCCTTCTGACATTCAACAATCATAAAGACAGAAATCCATCATAGAAAAGGCAGGGGAACCAATTTTTCCTCCCACAGTAGCCTCAATAGATAATAATATGATGTAGCCACAGCACTTGCTGGGTTTTGAGAAAGGGTTTTCTGTTGCTCAGATATGTTACTTCTGCTCCGAATCGAAACCTTTATTCTCTGGATAAAAGGGAATCTCATCAGATGAGGTCAACCAGGTGTGGTGCTCCACTTAGGATTACTAAGTGGAGCATGAAAAGGATGCTGGGAGCTGGAAAAAAGTCACTGAAAACTATAAATTGTTTATAGATAAAAAAAAAAAATAGACATAGATATAGATATCTCCTAACTACCATATTGTAAGTAATATTGTTAATTTATGAAATACAGCATGAAATAGCCATGGATGTATAATAAGAAGTGCATACGCTCAGCTGTGCTTCTAATCTTCTCCAGTGGCCACTCGCGGTATTGCAGCGAAAAATTCCACATAGACTTTCATTGTGAACCAGGACACCTGCACACAAGCTCATTCTAACTCTTTTTATTAAGGAGGTTTTATATTTGTATAGTTATATTTCTGGAAGTCAACTGTATGCGCCAGTCGAGCGATTTAATAGGCGCCATCTTTGGGTCCAGTATCCAGTTCTTATAATACATCCATGGAAATAGCGAATAATAGCAAATATATTTGCTCTGCTTTCTTATTTGTGCTTCAACATCATGGCCTGGACTTTGACAGAACACCGTATGTTAAAGGAGACAGCCGGTCGATCCACCAGCTGCATCTGGAAGAACCACGTTTGGCCTGTTTTTGTCCATGCCGACATTTTAAATTATGCAGTGAGGATGACAAGACGCTTGCACTTCTGCTCGGACTGAATGCTCAGTTTATAATTTATCACTCACATTGTCTTTTTCTCATTCAGCCAAACTATGGCTGGACTAGACGTTTATATTATTCATGTTATTGTTGTGTATATTACAGTTTCCTAAAATGCCAAGAAGCCAATTGTTAAGGAAAAGATTTTGTCAGTCAACAGACAGCTTCATCTTTTCCTGTGTGGCGTGTTATTGGGCTCGGACGTCTTCATAGCAGAGTTTCATTAACCCAGGGGCAGCGTGAGCCCAGATGTATCCATCACTGTGCTCTAGAACGGAGACAGTCCCTCTCGGCAGGACCACGGAGCCACACTGCAGCACCCCCTCCATGCAGCCGGCACCGACTCCAGATTGATTGGCCAATTATTCAGTCGGTATCCAGTGCCTGATGGGATCAATTAGACAACTGTCAGCTATACAAATGGGGATATTTCATTTGGACACACTGAATGTTAATGTGAGAGAAATATGACTATGGGAGGAAAGAAGTATTTAGTTTGAAGTTTGTGTTTGGTGAATGCGTTTCTCCCCCCCCCCCCAACATGTAATTAGTTCTGTATACTTGGTTGTCAGTTTGTAGCAAGCAATTTGAGAGGCTATGACATGTTTTTAATGGCGGTTATCGTGTTTTGGCAGGAAAAAGGAAAGCACCGTTTCCAGTTTCAGTGTGGAGGCAGATGATGAATGGGCACGAGCAATAAATGTAGTCATAGAGTGAGAAATGGAGTAATCAAGAGGCACAAACAACATTTAGAGAGTGGAGGAGGGGTGGGGGGTGTAAAAGAGAGATGAGAGGTGAGATGGATGCTTTAAGGGGGAATTAAGTAATTCATGACTTTTAGCACCAATTGAAGGCGGACGTTGACAGATCTGATGGTTACCTGACAGACATTTTAAAGGCACCTTCACAATGGAGTGAATCAAAGAGCCACTTAGAGCAAAGATCCAACAGAAAGGTGTAATGAAGAGGTCATTTATCACCACACCTAATATTTCTTTCTTTTAAGCTTTAATGTTTGAGCACATATACGAACACCTTAACTGAGCAAGCCCGAGAGCTGGAGTACCAACCTACTGGCAGCAGAGCAGCAGAACATCTTTTCACGAGGTAGCAAATATTCAGTGCTGATAAAACTTTATGTATTAATTGGATTTCTGTGGTAGGGGGTGGTTAAAGGAGGAGGACTCACTGCTGTTAGGTGTGAAAAGAAATGGATTCATAGGAGGGGAAGTGAATCTGCTTAAATATTTTGTCTCAGTGTCAAAGTTCAGCTTTGTTAACCTTTGACAGGTGAAAATGTGCCGTTGACCAGTTGCAAGCTGCCCTGACAGCAGTTTGAAGGATGCTATCATAGCTTGTTAGCACATATGAAAATGCATGACATGCACAGTGAGTTGAAACACAGAAGCAACGTGGAGAGATGAGGGAGCAAACTGAAGTGCGACAGAGAGACGGATACCCTGAGGACAGAGACGGCACCAGTGTCAGTCTCGCTAACCTGCCCTACTGCAGTCCATGATGGGTGGGAGGGAGGGGGAGGCGTGAGGAGAGCGGTGATGGTGAGGGGAGGTCAGCTCACTCTTCATTAGGCTGTAATTGAATTTCTGAAGCTCGTGCAGGGAAGATGTCCGGCCCTCGCTCTCCCTGCAGGGGAGTGTCGGCTCGCTTCGCTTCCTACCTCCCTGCTACGGTCAAGGTTAGCTCAGCTAATGCGCTACGTTCTCCACGGATTTCTCTGCTCGTCATCTGTCATCTGCATGTCTGAGCATGTCGACACACAGTTACATGATTCAGCATGTGATGCTGCTGAATGGAGTCCAGTAGACCGCCTCTGTGGCAGCGACTCGGTGTTAAAGTTGACCACACAGACTCTGAAGGACATTTACCTTTTACCTCCAAGGAATTCGTCCTGTTGGTTGTTTGGTTTTTGACAAATGGAAAACTATGAACGGAAAGCTTCATGCATTCCAGTTCATCCCAAACTGGATCAATATCAAGTGACTTTTTGTTGGCCAGGTCATTAAACGCCTCGTGAAAGGGCGTCATCATTTGATTGAAAGTGGAGAGGGGAGCTATTCTTCCTACACAATGGCTGTTGGTTGGATTTTATATCCATTCCTGCTTTTGTAAGAAGATTAAGATAATACAGACACTACTTCCCCTTCCTTGAACTGTTCTGTTTAAGGAAGTTACTGTTATATTCTGGCACTCTGACAGAAGCACTACCTTGTGGTTGAAAGTTCCCAGAATGCCCTTGGGTGTGCATGATGGCCATGAATGGATCAACCTGCTCTGCTGTGATGTTGGCTTAATGCTCCGGCATTACATTGTTGATATTAATGGACGCACCATGGCTTGTGTCTTCCAGATCCACTGTGCTGTGGTGGTGTTGTTATAATGCAATGCCCACCACATAAATCTACCGAGATCCACCACGTCTCTCTCTTGTTCCGTTTCTTTAATCGTTTTAAAGGAATGTTTCAGGGTTTGGGACTATTGGCCGTAATTTGAAAAAAAATGTCGCCTTGGGCTCAGGAACATTTCATAAAATAGATTATTAACCAGAAAATAAGCCATTCATGAGCTATCGTGTTCATTGTACCCTTTTAAAATTGTGTCCTTCCAAAAGTTGATCTCAATCTCAATCACAACGATGAATTGAATAGTAAAAGAAGTATTTTAGTTGAGTCTTTGTGCTCGTGCTATAATTACGTATGGATGCATTGGAAATGTCACTCCCACTCATTCTGTGGGGTCAGGGTTTCTATTTTTCTGTTCACTGAGCATGTTCAAAGCAGCAGAGATGCATATTTCAACACTGTTAAACTTCTTTTGGGAATTTCTTCTCTGCCTCGCTCTCCAGCCACGTCCTGGTTTCATTTTTGGTAGCTAATTTAGCTTCCTCTAATAAAGCTGTGTTCAGGGCCAGGGGGTAAACGGCGGTGTTTTTACACGAGGCAGTGGAGCACGTTATCATGTTTTAGCAAGTGTTTATTTTTCCCCCCTCCTTTTTAATTGGAGTGTACTTTGGAGATGAGAGCTGTTCTCTGGGGAGGCTGACTTCATTAGCACCTGGAAGTGTCCAGGCATGTTAGCATATAGGCAGAGCTGTCTTTAATGAATGCTTGTCACTAAATATTTGGTTGAGATGTATCACTAACTGTGTCAAAAGTGAACTAATGTTCCACTTCCTCTGCCCAGACCTCAAAATGGACTTATCCCCCCTTTTTATAGTTTAAGTGTCATTTTCTCCGTCTTAACGAAGACGACTTTAAAGAACGAGACATGCTCTTCATCTTGTTTTCTTTCCATAAAGTGATTGTTCTTATTATTTAGTTTATTAGAGTTTAAATTGAGAATTGGAGCTGTTCCCCAAGGAGCATCATTAGCATCTGTAATAGTGGAAGTAACTGGCATCCTGCCAGTTTAATGGGGGCAATCTTAGAACCAAAACAATCACAAATGCAAGTTAACCATTAAGCACGAGGAAAAACAGAAGGAGCGGGAAAGAAGTGGAGGAAATAAGAGATGATAAGACAAATGGCCAATAAGGGACGGGGACGGGGGGGGGGGCTGAAGACGTGTTATTATGTTTTAATAGCCTTCCCTGGAGATCACAGAGGCTATTTTTGGCTGTTGAGCAACTTGAAAGAAGCAGTTGTAAAGGATAGTTAGCAAATACCTGTTGGCTGAATGTGCAGATATTTGAATAGATGGAGACTGGTGTTTTACCCATCAGGATGCATGCTGCATGGACCGTCTCCTGACCCGCAGTAAGAACACTGTCTTGATAAATAATGGGCACGGAGATGCGCTTCAATGCACGACAAGCATCCTTATGGTTTGGTTTCTTATCATGTCTTTTGTTTTTAAAAATAAATTAAAATAAGTACATTTAGAGAAAATTGGCGAGTTTATTTTCGGAGCAGGTTCTGAGTGAAGAATTAATCAAATCTCTCTTCTGCTGAAATGATACTGGAAGTAGGATCCCTCCAAACTACAGGTGCATTACAGAAGATACCTGTTCAAATGCAATGCAGATTTCTAATCAGTTCTTTACGAGACGTTTTAATGGGCTTAAAAGTCTGTTGTGTGTAAACAACAGTGATTGTAATACAATCTAACTGAAGAAAGACTTGTTGATCGGCCAGTATCAGACCACTGAAGAAAAAGAAATGGGTAGGGTGATACCTGTCATGTCTGAACACACAACAAAGGACTTCTCATGATGAGCACTGGAGAACCTCACGCTCTCTCTTCATGGGGCCGTGTGGGTTTAGAAACATAAAGACGGGATCACGGACCAGAAAGGTTGTTAGTTTCTGCTTCCCCTCACAGCAGAAACTACACGTCCGAGTCTGTGCGAGATCTCAAGCTTACAGGTCCGAGCTGACTGACTGGGACTCTCTCAAGGACTAACAATCCCCGTGGGGATATTTTTACAGCAGTCGACAGCGGCAGGATGAAACTCTGAGATTTAGAGTGAACACAACACGAGTGCTGCCGTGTTAACGGTGACTAGCGGTGACTCTTCTGTCTTTATGAAGTCACTTTTGCTTCTACTTTGTCGTATCGCTGCTTCTGCTTCAGTTTATTCTCTTTTTTTCTGATGTTGCTATTTCTTATGTGCAGGCAAACATCCCATTCTGACGTGCACTCTACACCTGCACTGGACGGGCTTTTAAGTCCATCCCTGCGTTACCTCTGTGTTATGTGTGACTGTAGAGAGTTTGACTTCCTTCTGCCGGGGTCAGACTGCGCTGACTCATGTGATCATAGAGTCATGACTTCCTGCACGACTTGGCTGACAGACGTGTGAAAGCCACACATATTGCGAGGTATGTGAGGAACGTTGACTACTGGCCAAAGGATTTAAAACAGAACAGATTGGAGAACAGTTTCTAACTTTTACAGCTTGTTGGTCGTCATTTAAATGTCCATCTGCTCGTCATTAGATCGATCCAGATGATTCTGCCTGAGATGAATCTCATACTAATGTTCATCGGAAGTCTTAAAAGTTGTTCCTTACCGTCCTCCAGAATTGGTTACTTGACACGACTCAACCCAGTTGTTGTATTTAAATTGAACGGTTGAGATTAAGCAGATCATTTATGGTAAAATTGATTTAAAGATGAATATTTATAATTGTGGTGCATATCTTGATGCAGAATTCATATTCTGAAGAAATCCAGCAGCCCTGATAGAGACGTTAGTGTTGTGGCTATACTGTGAAGCAGTGTGCCTTTGCTGTAGATGTGCAACAGTGCTTGAAGGCAGAAACATGAAAACGTCCTCTCGCTTATCAAAACGCTGCTTTCATCATTTTGCGACGGCAAAGTGCCTATCTGTAATACATCTATTATCATGGCCTCAGTAGCTATTCAGAGCTGTGTGTATTTGTGTGAATGGGGATGGGGGGGGGGGCTTTTAACCCCCCTCACACACACACACACACACATATATATATATATATATATATATATTTTTTATGACTGTTGCAAAATAAAAACCTAACCCAGCCTGGCGCTCGGCAGAAGAAAGGGAGGATGTGTGATGGAGTTCACTGGAGCAGCTGAAGGAATAAATTAGCGGCTTGTTGCTGTGCTAAGGCTTCTGGGAAGTAATCCAGCACCTTGGAAAGACAAAGATTTGGATGCCATATTGGATCCACTATAATTTGAGGTTAATTGAATTGAAAATCCACCCCTTGCCTCAATCTGCAGTAGGAATGAAGAACTGTGTGTATGAAAAATAAGAAAGTCTGCATCGTATGATTCATGCAGCTGGTTGAACTAAACTGTGTGATGATGGTAAATGTTTGGTACTTGTGGAGCTCTGCCGGCCGCACTGCGCTGTGACTTAGTTTTAGAGTTTGTGATTGAGTTCTATTTAACGGCTCAGAGGAGGATGCAACGCATTCCTGCAGCAGAAACAGATGGAGGGCAGCGAACGTTCGGCTGTTCGGTAAATGAGGTCCATGGCGGTGACCCAGG
Organism: Nannoperca australis; assembly: GCA_036023655.1. NCBI lineage: Eukaryota > Metazoa > Chordata > Actinopteri > Centrarchiformes > Percichthyidae > Nannoperca > Nannoperca australis. Next base: position 10,648 of record JAVQJD010104668.1, read on the forward strand.
CATCGATGATGTCTGAGCCCTCATCATGTCCCGGACTTCACATTCTAATAAGGACTAATGTGTTTGCAGACACCAGGCTGCTCTCGTTCGGGTGATTTATAGCCTCGCCAACTTTCAGTAAACCAGAGGAGCCGTGTTCTAATTTATTCAGGTCAAATTAACCATTCATAATTAGACACGGAAACCCTCTCCTTCACTCAATGTGCTGTACATGCAATGCAAATGTTCATTATTTAATCTCACTGGTTATCATTAGGAAGATTATGTAAGAATCATCCCATGCAGGGCAAAAGTTTAACCTGAATCAATCTCCTAATGGTTAACAGCCAATGGGTTGATTTATTGCCGTAATACGAAGGCAAAGGCGCCTGTCCCTGTGAGGGTGACCCAGTGGAGCCCCTCAGTGTCAAAACCCTGCAGCACATAATCATTCTGGGACGAGTCAGTTTAATATCCAATGATTAGAAATGAATTATTTATAGGTGAATTACATTCAATTATCTTCAACATTAGAAGGACCACAGAATACACAATTAAAAGCAAATAAAAGAGACACAAATACTTAAATCAGGCCCCTTAAACCAACCAATATAACAGATTTAAGATTTAATAACTGACGTGATATTATTAACTGTCTCACTGTGCATAAGTAAATGTACTTTGCAGTCAGAAAGTATAAAGAATGTATTTCCTAATACTTCCTATTTGCATGGATCTCAAACCATCTAATGATGAATAAAAAGTGATGACGTATGTGTCTCATTTGCTGGATTAGCCAAAAGTCTTGAAATGACATTCCACAAAATACACCCTGATATATAATACTATACGATAAATATGATATCGTATGTAATAATATGATTTAATACGATAAATTAAACTCTCCTTATATCAGCATGCAGTTACATTAAAATATAATAATATAATATAGTTGATCTAAGTTGTATCTTGCCCCTTAAATTGGGGGACTGTGGGTTAAAGGAGCACAGTTCCTATAATGTGCATCTGATGTTGAAGCTGAAAGTCAACTCTTTATCCCGTCTTATCTCAAATATGTCCACGTCCTACTTTCTGTCACAAACAGATTGAATTATCACTTTGATAAATAATCACTTGGCTCTAAAGCAAAGCTTTTGGCTCTAACTTGAACACATGTAGGATCCACATCGGGGGTTAATTTGAGCCAAACCGCTTCAGGCAGGCTGCATCCCAAACAGGGCTTTAGGATTAACTAGCAGAGGCCTGTGTGACAGTTTGACAGACAGATGTCCTCACGCTCGTCTTGATTACGGCACTCTGCTAAGTTTGGTTTGCTGGGCTTTGGTCCGACCTGGTCTTGCCCAAACACTCTGGTTTGGACTGTATTTAAGTAAGTGATGGTGGGTCTTAATGCTGTTTGACTTGAGGAGATGGTCATTTACTCAGGTTCATTAAAAAAAAGAAATCACAGGAGAGAGACGGCAAAGAAGGATGGAGGGAGGTTGTGAGAGGGCAGAGAGACAGATCTGAGGACCTGCTGGCGTCTGGTTTGTTGGTTTTGGCTGGTACTGCTGTCTTCAGTGTCTCAGATGTCCATTGGGATCAGGAGTGCTTTTCCCAAGAGGCAGCTGCTGCCAAACAGCATCAAAAAATGGGGTGATCTTGAATGAGGGAGGGAAGATGAAGAGAGATGACAGAGGGGCAAAAAGAGTAGGAATGAAACAGGGAGGAAACAACAGGCTGCAGAGATAAAGACATTTTAACAGCTCCACATTATCCTGTGATGGTTTCTCCTCCATGCTCTCCTTTGATATTCAGAATCCAATTAGTGGTTATGATGGAGAGGGGCTCAGTGACTGTAAGAAGTACTATCACTGAGGAGTACTGAGATGTAAAATGTTATTAATGTCTGGCCCGTCTGCCTGTATTCTGTCAGGCTTTACGAACGCGTGCGGACGTTTCCAGGTGGGTGCAGAAAAGATAAGGAAACAAAATCCAGTTAACGGGGAGATGGAAACCATTCATTACTCTAATGGTGGAAATTCCACTGATGGACAGCCATAAAGTAAAAAAAATAATCCCACTTCCAAATTGTATGAGACGATTTTGAAGAGCAATTATTAAATTGGCAACACCATTGAATTAAATGTTAAGAATCGTTTTATTATTACGAACAAGAGACGAGACTAAAGGGTTGTGTTTTTGAAACATTTCAAAACTAGTGTCAATAACACAACCATACATTTTCTATATTCTACTTTGAGGAATATAAATATATTTCCAAACTGACTTAAATAAGGAACTGTGTGATCAAATAATCTGACTGGACGTGTGATGCCGGCCGGCGGTACTTGACAGTTCCCATTACGCTGTTCTGTGATGGACAAGTTTTGGTACCAAAACAAGTTCAATTCTCAAGTCTGTGTAGCCACAGGGTGATATAGCATATATACTTTATTATACTACTATATAAAGAGCTCAAGGGAATAAACTTCAACTCGATAACAATGGAGGAGCATGCAACTGCCTTACTGTTTCATATCCTTTTAATAGTTCTGGGGCAACACTGGCTGCTGCCTCTTTAGTGGAGGTTTATTTTATACAAATACAAATCTGTGCACAAACGGTGACATCCAGACTTCTTTCTGGGAGGCAGTTTGCATGTGTGATGGGCCTGGAGCGTGAGCCTCTACAGAGTTACTGTAGATGACAGCTTTGTGTTCATGGAGATGATGGACTGCTGAGTCCTGCATCTGTTGTGTGTGTTCTCAAGGTGGACAACCTTGTATCTGGAACCAGTCTTGGACAGTTGGTTTGCACCATATGGTGTTTTATCAAGACTGCTTCCAATCAAGATGGCATTACTGCATTTCAGCACCGTGTTGAGGATTCTGATTGGAAAACAGGGAGATGATGGGTGGAATTAAACAGACGCCTTTATACATATCTAAGATATATAGGGTGATAAGTAGGTAGGTAGGAAGTTTCACAGGTAGTTTCACAGTTAGACAGGAAGTTTCAGAGATAGATGTAGATTTAGAGATAGGTAAGTAGACAAAGAGGCAGAGATTCAAATACAATGCTACCTTTGAGTTTTGCTGACCTTTTTCCAAACCAGAATGGTTTCTATTGGCTCTTTAAACCGGGGCCTGATCACGGGGCAGATTTATTCCTGTAAAGGTCCCTGGTGTTTCTCTGGGATGGTCGGGCATGTTTCAGCTTTGGAAACACGGTGACAGTAGACAGACAGCAGTTGAAACATGGCCTCCATTTTTTATTGACCTGTCAGAACGGACTTGAAGCTTGAGCAGAAAGATTTACAGGCTCCATTTAGGGCAGGATTGATTTCTGTGGAAGGCTGCTCTGAGGAAAGATTGGAGAAAGATGTGTGCTTATAGCCCTCTGTTTGATTGATTGATGCTTTCTTTCAGTTTTTGGTTTTCCTTTTCTTTCTGTATCTTTGTATTGTTTCACCTTCCAGTAGATTTGTTTTAGCAGAAGAATTTAGCGCAACAACCAACAGCAGACACTGTTCAAATGTAATTACCTTTGAGAACATTATGAATTTTGTTTGATAATATGTTGAGCATCGTTGCAGTTTGAGAAGAAGCACATGTGTTTTTGCCAAAAGGCTTTATGATGGCACATCAGGGGCTGCTTTCCTTCCTTTATCATTCCTCACCATCAGATTCTTTCTCTTTAGGGTATCATTCTGTCTAATGACTGCGGTAAAGATATAAAAAAAAAAAAAAAGACAAGTATGTGAACATATAAAGTCCATCCCAGCGTGTTATGATGGGAAACCTTCCCCTGAAGGGAAACGTTCTGGAGCACGTGTTGGTGGTTTAGTTTTCTTCTGATCGTGTTAGGAGGCCTCTGTGTTTGTTGACAAGGGGTTTGAACCTAATGTGCTCTTTAGGTGACGTCAATACTATTTTATCTTTCTTTTTTATTATTTTTATGCTGTGATTGTGGAGAGAGACAGGACATGTGGGGAGAGAGAGTAGAGGAGTGACACGCAGTAAACCAGGCACTCGCTGCTGCATTTGTGCCCTAACCACTTGCCTATCGGGTCGCCTCAGAACTTTTTGATTCAGATTCCTTCACCATTCTCATTACTGCTGTCTCTTGTCTCTGCAGAGCATCTGAAGGTGGCGCTGGAGGAGTACATGGTGCGGTTGCCGAAGGTTCGCATCCTGAGAACCAAGAAGAGGGAGGGGCTGATCAGGACTCGCCTGCTGGGAGCTTCTGCAGCTAAAGGAGAAGTCATCACCTTCTTAGACTCCCACTGTGAGTCCAACGTCAACTGGCTGCCTCCACTGCTGGGTGAGGAAGAAACGCAACTCATCAGCTCTCCATGAATCACATTTGATTAATCAAAATGCAGGTAACAAGATGGAGCCTGTATGGGTGAAAAGAACAGTGACTGTAGCTGACTGATACACCTATCAATCAAGCAAATAAAACATTCATGGGTTTCCAACCTCTGGGTCAGGACTTCTCAAAATAAATGTGAAGGGTCGCAAGATGATTAACAGGATCCGACAGAAAAAGCACAAGATGTTATATGAGACTCTCCCTGTACTTTTCTCAAATATGAGATTGTTCTCTTCTTGTTAAGTTCTGCAGTCTTCTCCCTCAGCGGGACTCTGTATCCTGTCACAATGAAACAGCACGTTGTGCTTGGGTTGACCTGCTCACAGCGTCCAGACACTTTTCTACACCATCTATTATCATTAACTGTCTCTCAACCTGTCTGTCTCCCTCTGTGTCTGTCAGACCGAATCGCACAGAACAGGAAGACCATCGTGTGTCCGATGATCGACGTGATCGACCATGACAACTTTGGCTACGAGACGCAGGCGGGGGACGCCATGCGAGGGGCGTTTGACTGGGAAATGTACTACAAACGGATCCCCATCCCCTCCGAGCTGCAGAGGGACGACCCCAGTGAACCATTTGAGTGAGTTCTCTTTGACACATTTGACATTTGCTAAAGGATTTTGCATCGATTATCTCAGAGAACAAACATGCCCCAAGATCAATTTAACACACCGTTGCATTCTGGGGTGTCACCTCAAAATCATAAAGCAACGTAAGCACGAGCTGCAGTCTGAATGTTGCAGCTGGGGGCGCTATAGCATAAACCGAGAAGAAGTCCGAAGTCTGTTTGGGTTCACTTCTGCACAAAACAACTATGATAATGTCCTTGTCATGTGTTCATCAATGTGTATGTTGTGTTCGCTGGGGTTTCACATTCTTCCGGCTGTGCCAGACGTTGTCATTTACTTTCATGTACTTGCCTGGATGACGTTTGTGCCTTTACCGTGCCATGAGTGAGTGTTTGTAGTGTCCTTCCTCGACACGCAGCAGCACAGACACGTAACCTTTAGAATAAACTCTACCCAGAGACACACTTTGCTATTTGTAAGACCACATAACTGTGCATGTCATGCCAGACTCTGCATTTGGGAGCCTTGAGGGATTAGTTACACAGATTTTCTCTATGTTGGGATGCCAAAGACCATTTGGGTGTCCTGGGAAATACAGTAGGTTTTATCAGGCAGGGCGGCTGTGGGGCAGGAAGATAAGATGAGTCTAAAGAAGAAGAAATGAGCTGCAGAACAATCAGAATCAATCCTCATTTCGTGAATTAGTCTGCTCTTCTTGCCCAATGAAATGACCTTCATCAGTGCAAATCCAATTTGAGTCGCAAAGATTTTCATTTTCATTCTGATTGACATTGCCGCAGCGGAGAATGAGGCACAGTAGGACAGCAAAATCCATCTCGGAGGTGTGTGTGTGTGTGTGTGTGTGTGTGTGTGTGTGTGTGTGTGTGTGTGTGTGT
>JAVQJD010104671.1:0-50380 GCA_036023655.1 Nannoperca australis
TACCCCAAATAACTTGACTGAGAATGTGGGGGCAGTGCCACTTGGATTTGTATGGTAATGGTTTTGGCCCCCAGCCAAAGTGGACCCTGCAGTTGAGTTATTCCACAAGAGCACACACACACACACACACACACACACACACACACACAGGCACACACACCACGCCTTCACACTGGGAAAATAGGGATGCCCTTTACTCTTTTGGATGGAAAAAGAAATATGTTTCAATTAGCAGCTCAGTCCAAATACACCACTGTAAACACTGTGTGTGCCTGTGTGTGTGTGTGTGTGTGTGTGTGTGTATGTGTGTTTGTGTGTGTTTGTGTGTGGTGTCTGTGCCTGTCTAGAAGGGGGTGGGGGCTTGTGAATAGGCCCATAGAGTTGCTAACCACAGGCTGGCCATTACACCTAGTTACAGTCACCACTGGATCGACAAGGAGACAGACAGTCTGCAACACTGACAGAACTCCACTGTGTCTGTGTGTGTGTGTGTGTGCACATGTCTTGTATCAGGTAGGGGATCCCTTGAGTTGCCCCCGTCAGTACCACACGGCTAATAGAAAGCGTAAATTCTCCCAAACAGGGAACAAGGCGCAGAAAGAGAGAAAGGCGAGTTTTTCTCTTTCAACAGAAAGAGTCCTCTGTAACTTGGAGCTCAAGACTGGGAGTCTGTCTCCCCATCTGTCTGTCTGCCTCGCTCTGTCTGAGTCACTGTCAGTGATGAAAGACGTATTCAGGTGATTTACTTAAGAAAAACTAGCAATACAACAATTTAAAAGTAATCTACCATAAGTCCTGCATTAAAAATGTTACTCAAGTTAAAGTAAGTGTTTTGAACATAATGTGAAGGATGAAAAGTATTCATTGTGCAAAATGGTATTACATGCAACTGATGCATTAAGCAACGGTTAAACGTTGGAGCTAACAATGCATCAGTTGAGCTCATAGGACTTGTTACAATCCAATCTGCACACTGTTGATATCTTGAGTGGTAGAAGGGGTCACTTCAGTGACTTCAGTGGGGTCGTCAGGTGGGCACCCTCCTTCCTTGGTGTTTCATTGATAAGCCCACGACACCTTCAAAGGGCTCATCGGCAACATCTGGCATCCCACATGTGCACCCCTCAGCTTTTAGCCCTTCTTCTATGTTGATGCTCACCTTGCAGCCGAGATCGGGTCCTTTGTCTTCAGCCAAAGTCAGTTGCTCAGTAGCGTCCAACAGTGACCTAGGGCCTTGCCGTAGGGCCCACCCTCGAATTTCCGTGTGTTTCAAGAGCAGGGTGCTTGATATGGCCACAGAACCTCCGCAACCTACCTCCACTGGGAGCTCTCCAGACCCTCTGCCCTGCTTCTGCTGCTATATGAGCATATTTCTACATTTTCTGTTCATCCGCTTCATCCGCTGCAGCCTCCAAAGGCACAGTTAGCTCCACAATGCATAGAAACTTTTGTGAGGTAGACCACAAGACCAGGTCCGGTCTGAGGTTTGTCGTCATATTGTGTGCTAGAGCAGCAGGTGTTTTGCAAAGCGAACATGAAGGATCTTCTCCAACCCACTGGTTTAAGTTCTTGGGAGTCTAAAGCTTTGAAGCTAATTCCGCTTCCTTCCATCTCCCACAGATCCTTCCATGTGAGTTTGCAGTGTTCCAGATGTTCCCATGTTGTCCAATGGCCCTGTTTGGCCTGTGAAACTGTCCTTGCATCTTGCTTTGCCTCCTCTTGCGGGCAGACCTCAGCAACTACCAGCTTTCACTGCTGGGATGCTGTTGCTGCTTTTTTCCAAGTGAACTACTTGTCGCGAGACAATAAACACATCTCCCATGCTGCATGGTTTGCAGTCAGGAATGGATGGTACAAATACACTTATCACTAATCACCGCTGTACATCACCAAGATAGTTTGTTGGGAGGACTGCATCAATCGGGTGCTGACTTTTCAGATTGTACAACATTGACGTAGTACTGGAGCTTTATTTTCAGATGGTGTTGCAATTTTTGTACTGAGTATTGTCCTTTTTTATAGTGCAAGGCTCCCACGCTGGGCTTCGTTCTGCCCTCTTCATCTTGCCTCACAATTTCCCATTTACCGCTTTTGCCTTTGTTGCGGTAGTAGTATTTCTGAACTGCAAAGGTGAAGTACGCCCTCTTGTGGTACAAAAGTTCATATATGTGAGCTGCGGAGAATGGTACACAAAACATAAATCGTAGGTTAATACATTTTTAATTGGTTTAATTCTTAAAAGCAATGTATTGATTATTGATTAATAATTAATGATTAACATCACTAGTTTCGCTTTCCAACAACCACTTTGTAGGAAACATACATACTCTGCAAAGTAATAACTTTTCTGTAAAATGTATTTACCCAAGCAAAAGTACAATATGTGAGATTCTGAAATGTAGGGAGTACAAGTACCTCACATTGTACTTAAATACAGTTCTTATGTAAATGTACTTAGGTACTTTCCACCACTGGTCCCTGTCTCTCTCTCTCTATATATAAATATAATTCTCTGCCTGCTTTCTTATTTTTATACACTGTGCTATTTTTCTGTCTTAGCTTGTAGCCTGTCTCACTTTCTGTCTCCGTCTCTGTTGATACACAATATTACTATTCTCTCTCCCGGTTTTTACAGCTCTCTCTCTCTATTTATACACAGTGTTACTGTTCCCTCACTTGGCTCTTTTAAGAGTCTCCCACTCTTGGACGCAGCCTTAAATGGAAAGTCTATACATGCTGCTTGTTTGTGAAGGCCAAAGAACTCTGTTCAACAGCTGAGCATTTATAATGGTTTGTTTATGTTTGAAAGGGCTTTCCACAGTAACCCACTGTCATGTGTGGAGCCTGGTTCGAATAGTATGGGTACACACAGACACACACACACACATAGACACACACTGCTGTGCATGAGAGCCTTAGCGATATGGATTTAATTAGTCCTATTATTTTAATCATAGGCTGTACATGACACAGGCCGTGCAACTGGGAGGGAGGAGGAGGAGGAGGCAGGAAGGGGAGGGGGGAGTCAAGAGGGGAAGAAATACAGAGGTTTAAATGGAGGGAGGGAATGCAAGGTGGAAAAGACTGCTTTTGCGACTGATTGCTAAGCTACCAGGGTTTTGGGTACTGGTCTTTCTGAAGCCTGGAAATTCTACACTCCCAGAAAAAAAGCTCAAAGTTTAATAAGTTGATAGCTCGCTGGTAGAAGCTCTCCTTCTGTGCTTCTGTTTAATCACTGTAAGAGAGTTAGTGGATTGAATGCTGCCTGACTGTGAGTGTGTGCATCTGTTTATGTTCTGGCCACACACGCATTGCTGACAAATCGGTGGCACATTTGCACTTGTCTGTGGCATCACTAATGGAGCTATGAACACACGAGGCGGAGGTGTGTGTGTGTGTGTGCCCACTTTAGCCCCCTGGGGGTGCAGCTTGATGGAGGTGGATGGTGGGTGGGGGTTTGGGATCTCCTCCCTGCTTGTTAATTGCCCCTACTCCATAACCCGCTGTGCCGCCATGGGGGAGGAGGAGGGTGAGGAGAGAAAGAGTAGAGGGGGAGGGGCATCAGCGATGTCTGCCATCTGCTCTGACTCCTGACCCCCACCCACAACCACACACACTCCACCCTTCTCTCTTTGCTGCACGTCTCCCGCCTTTTTCAGGGTCCTCGGAGGATTTTTTCCTTTAATCCACCGTGAAAAGTAATCCTTGTATGTGCGTGCATTTCTGCATGTGTGTGTGTGTGTGTGTGTGTGTGCATGAGTGTACTGCTGCCACCTTCAATGTACAAGTGACCCACCCTCCCCACCACCCCCCAATTACATACACACACTAAAACCACAATTATGATGCACACGTGCCTCTGTGGAAAACAAGCACACAATGCACAATGTACCCTCACCTTTACAAAAAGAAGGCAGTTACTTAAAGCTCACATGCTCCTCACAGCTTGCCTGTGTGTCTGTGCAGCTGTGTGTGTACAGTGGCGGTGACTCATGTACACAGAAGCACACAAACACACACTGGTTGTTTGAATCAGGGCATTCAGTGAATTAAAGGATGGAAAAATCACCGCCTCCACAAAATACAGTGTGCAGAGGGAGAGAGAGAGAGGTAGGAGAGAGAAAACAAAGCAGGAAAGATAAAGGGAGGGTGAGGCAGAAAGAGACAGGATCCTCTGTGAGAGTGGTAACAAGTGTCTGGCTCTTTGTGTCCTGATGTATTGTGCCAGTGACAGAAGGAAACAGCCTGTCATGGCTTGTGATTGACAACTAGATGAATTGTGGATCAGCTTTAAAATAGGTTGCCTGGCTGTGTCAGTGTGTGTGTGTGCGTGTGTGTGTGTGTGTGTGTGTGTGTGTGTGTGTGTGTGTGTGGTCACATGTATGTTCCATTACGGAGCAGCTATTCATCCATTACTGACATGTAGGTGTCACTGTGGCTTGATTTGAAAATTCTGAATTTAAATCTACGTAGAGAATAGAATAAAAAGAATTGATATGGTCCATTGTAGACCTTTAATACTGAGGGATAAGTACGTCACAGGAAATTCCTAAATAGACTCAGTTAGTTTGATTGTTAAATCTCTTACGTCACTGATAAAGAAAATTGACATGTATTTTCACAAAATGCTTATAGAGGGACATGACAAGTGACAAGTATAGCTTCTTTGCATAGCATCACTCCAGTATATTTTAAAGGAAATGAATGATGTCATCAAGGTAGGGTTTTAGATACGCTATGGATGGATGTGGATATCTGAGCATCTGTTGGATGGATTGTGATGAGATTTGGTACAGACATGCAATGGCCCCCTCAGGATGAATTGTAATGACTTTGGTGATCCCTCAACTTTTCATCTAGCGCCATCAACAGGTGCGGATTTCAATTTGTCCAATACTTTGGTTTGTGACATGCAAATATATGCAGAAATAATGACCCATCAGCCTCAGCTGTACCTTGTGTTTAATAATAATTGGCAAATGTTAGCATGTTAACAAACTCAATTAAGATGGTGAACATAGATTGTACAGCAATGTACTAAATATTAGCATGTTAGCATTATCATTGTGAGTCTTGTTTGATCGGAAAATGAAAAGAAAAACAGTACAACAAATATAGTATTATTATTGCCTCAAATAGGAAGCTTTGCAGTATGACAGAACGGCACACATATGAAGAAGGGGGAGGGAATATGTTTACAACAAAAGAATTTAGAGCATCAAAGAAAAACACAACAGAAACAAAAAGGCACAGCTGATGTTTAATATGTTCAGCTTTACTGAAAATGCCACCTCAGCATCTCTTAGCTGAAGCTTGGTGCGTGACCTCGGTTACCCCTCCTCCCAAACCTCCACTTCTCCAAAATAGCAATTACCAACAGTCCATCAGTGCGCTGGCATTAATGGGCTAGCCCCATGCCTCATGGGTATTGTAGTATAATTACAGGGCATTCACCCTCAGGGCCACTCCGATGTCCACGCCGTGAGTTTTCCCCACGAGGGACATCACAAAACGCACTGAGAGCACTTCCACCATTCGAAATCTGCTTTGTTTAAGGCGAACACGGCTGTCAATTGCCTCACACATGCAGGCCACACAGGTAGGCACAGAAAATGATTGAAATGCATTCTAGAGTATCACAGGATTAATGCATCCATACATGACATGACAGAGTTGTAGATGTGTGCTCCCTGGGGACGCGGCACGCCTCTGAAAGGTCTAAGGGCCAACAGGGCCAAATCTGGCCCCTTAGGTGACAATAATAATAAAGGTCTGGATGGGAAAGGGGTGCGATGGGGGGGATCCAACCGTCATTACAATGGAATTGAATTCCCACAGGGGCCCTTTATGTTAGGATGCAGGCTGGAATATAGGCCAACCATATGGATATGCTGTGATGATGAAAGACATTGCTGTGGAGGTAAACAATGTGCATACCTCAAGCTAAACAAATGCTGTGCTTGTCCTTTTTTTTTTCATCATTTACTACCTAAAAGAGTTCACCTGCCATTCCACCACTGCTGCAATGTAGCTGTAGTGTGTGGTGGCTGCCAGGGCGCTCTGCCAGTACAGTATTGTATATCCCCATGTCCTGTAAGGACCGGAGCCAAGCTGAGTCAAGGGCTTGATTTTCCTGCAGGAGATTGTCTGCAGGAAAATAAATGTTTAGTGAACCCTAAAGGACAGGTTCAAATTTTTTCAAGTCTGTGTTAAAACAACACTCACATGCTGATATGTGCATTTAAAAAAGAGCTGTTGTTGCTGTAATTATTGCTCCTGTCCAAACTGGCTTTTAAGAGATTCTATCCCAAAGCCATTTCCTTGAGGGAATTTTGTACTACAAAGCCATGCAGGGCCCCGATGCAAGATGGTCAAAGCGACCTGCCCATCACAATCAGACATAAAATAATGTAAATAGTTAATAAAATAAGTGAAAGCAGCCAGCTTAAAAATGACCAGAAACAGTGAAATGCACTGCACAGTTGACATCAGAAAACTAGGAAATAAATAAAAATAATATCCAGAACAAGATGATTGACTACCTGACAAAAGCCGCTGTTGGAGCACAATAACATGACATCTCAAGGCCCACCTTAAGACATAAAAACATTAACAACATTTTTCACGTCTGCGCATATGACTTATAAATACAAAGCACAACTGTGCGGGTTGATTATTAGTCATATAAATAATAAATACGCTCTGCTCATATCAGCTACATTCAGTGGTGTTGGATGGCGGGCTGGTGCTAGCATTAGCAGGAATCTTTGGTTCTTGCTCAGTTGAACAACGAGTGCTTACTATGGCGTCTTTCTTTTTAAGGAAACTGACAATTTTGGAAGCTTTGCTTTTTTTTTCTTGGTTGCTTTTTTCAGTTTTCTTCTTCTGCTTCTGAAACCCGCTTTTGTGTTTGAAGTAGTCCATTGCATGTCTCTCTATCTAGCTAACTAGCTAGCTAGCTAGCTAACTCTTCTGTCTGCATTAGTACGCATGTCCATAATTACCGTGACCCAAAATTCCGCGGGCAGACTTTGCAAATTTTTGACCATCAAAAAAATGGTCAAAATTTAGAAATGTAACATAAATGTATGAGTCAGTAAACTATATACTTGTATATGTAAAAGTGTTTAATGGCATTGTGTTGTTATTTATTTTGCGAATGAATCAAGTATTTTATTTGCCCATAAGATACTTTGTTTTTAAGATTATGCCAGTATTGATCTTTAAGTGTTTAAATATGTGTCTATACACATTTTCGACGACAAGGCCATACATTTGGCCAATCTTACTTACTGTTACTTATCATTTGATTACGTTGTTATACACTATATATATATGTTATATCTTTGGCATCGCCTTGGATTTTAAGAGTAACAGTACATCAGTGTGATATACTCAAAGCCAGCCTGACATAGCTGGCCAATATCTCAGCTATATGTGAATACCAGCACTGAATTCCTCCATGTGATAGCTTGACACAACACGTGTGTGTGTGTGTGTGTGTGTGTGTTTGTGCGCGCGCACGTGTGCCTTTTCCCCCCGTCTCTCCCAAACTTCACTCCTCCCTGTGGCTTTCTGTTTCACAGAAATCTTTTTCGTCCCAGTCAGGTTTTTCTTTTCCTACTCTAACTTTCTTCTTTTCCCTATACTCTTGTCTCTTTATTTCTCCCCTCTGTCATTAACCAGTTTCTCTTCTTCACCCCTTCTTTTACTCTTTCTCAATTACTCAGTATTAGCCGATGCCCCTCCCTCATCACACACACACACACACACACACACACACACTCATCTTTCTTTGATGGAATCCTGGTATCTTTCATAGAATATGACTGAGGTCTGGTGCAGTGGGCCTATACCAACAAAAGCCATTGTGTATGGGGGGTTGGCAGATCTCTCTGAAGCCATGCCAGTTCCTGTGCCAAGAACACACACACACACACACACATGATTGTCAAGCAAAGCCCGACAAGTGGGGAGCTCATGGAACTGCAGGAAAGGCCTGGCACTCATCCACCCACGGGCCTCTTACCCCCACCCCCAACCTCTCTGCTTAGCACACAGTGGGGGGTCAGTGCACACACATTAATACACTCCATCCACCCCCCGCAGAAAAAAACAGCTTCTGTATTGTGTTTCCATGTTATTCTTCTTTTTAGCCAATCCCAGCTCTGGCAGTTAAGACAGGAGGGCTGTGATTTGGCTGAGCTTTCACTCTAACAAAGACATCTCGACCGGATCAAAGTGTTTGAGGGCTGACACACACAAAAAAACATGCAACATGCTCCAGTCATGTTGAATCACATACTTGTCTTCTTTGTTTAATCTTATGATCAAAACACAATGTGATATTTTAATATAAAGCCACTAAAGATGGCGATTAAAGGGTGTGGTTTGTATCAGTACAAGTGGTTCTGGTTTCCTGTAATTTGTTTAGGTTTTGAGATACAGTATGTGTGTGACAGATTGGTTGTTCTTTTGTTGTTTTTTTGTAATATGGTTGAACCAGCTCAAAAAGCAATGGTTTGACATTTTTGAAAATACATGGATGTGCTTTTTTGCAGAAGACTGGCTCTGTCCAAAGGTAAAAAACTGCCTACCAGCACCTCTAAAACTCTACCACATTTCATTTCACTTGTTTAATCCATACAAAAACCTTCACAAAGCAAGGCTAGCTGTTTCCCTCCACCTCCAGTCTTTGTGCTAAGCTAAGCTAATCGACTAGTAGTTAGCTGGTTAAATATTTGACAAACAGACATCGATCTTCTCATCTAACTCTAACTCCAAACTGAACAAGTGTGTTTTCCAAATCGTCGCACTAGTCCTTTGAGATATTTGTCATGACTGCTAAAGAAGAAAAAGATGACAGAGTTTCTTGGCACTGGGAAAAAAGATTTGGAGTCGCTGGTCGGCCATATTTTGACCCAGCAGTTTGTCCTCTCTTTCTGCAACAATGCTTGTGCTGAGTGAGCTCATTGTGTCCTACTGCTGCCTTTGCCATCGTCTCTCACGTACACACACACACACACACACACACACACACAGGAGTGTGGAACCTCCACAGCTGGCCAATCGGCATGTGGCCTGACCTCAACTACTGAAGTGTCAAGGGTCACAGGTTGCCTTCCAACAGATGGACTCCCTGAGTGTGTGCGTGTCGTGGTTGGCATGGGCTGATTGTCGGTGTGTACTCACACGGCTTTAACGTGGCAACAGACACGAGCTAGAGGAGGGGCGGGAGTCGGGAGCAGGCCCGGCGTGTGCTGGGGTCACTACAGGTCAGAGGTCAACAAAGCTGACAAAAGGCAGCGACTCCGCTGAGGTCACTAACCCAGGGTTTCTTCACAGCCTTTCATTGCTGAGCTCCCGGTGACCCGGCATTCATGGAGATGCTGATGATTTGACCCAAGTCCTGTTGAAAATGAGCTAGGTGACTGCTAATTAAAAGGCTGGGAGTAATTGGAAAGGTTAGGTTTGATTGTGTGTGGTTATAAATGCGTTTGTCGGGGGAAGGGATAGATATTCACTCGCTCTTAATTAAAGGGTTTTGCAGAGAGTCAAGGGATGGAAAGAACTGCCACCACCGGCATGAAATATTTCTCTCTGGTTAGCAGAGTGAGAGAGAAGGGGGGGGGGGGCGAGGATGAGAAAGGGAGGGATTTGGAGAGACAGCAGAGGGGTGACAGAGAGATAGGAACCCATGGAAAAGGCCTTGTTTGCCAGCTGGGAGAGGCATGAGATCATTGCCCCGTGCTTCTCTGCGCCATTATCCCACTAAACCCTCCACTCCTCCTCCCTCTGCCTCCTATTACCCCCCCTCCCGACACTCACACACACTTACACACTCATCCGACTGTTCTGTTTATTGATGACTCAAGCTTGCCGTTTCTTTCCAGATACACAGTCAACACTGGAGCTCCGGCACCTCGGGGCCTAATGGACTGATCTTGACTGTTTACAGCTGTGGCCTTTCTAGAATGACTCACAAAGGAACAAAGGGGCCTCTGTGCACGAGAGAGCTTTTCCTATACTTGTCAACAGGACCTACCGTTGCACACTGTACTTTTCTTCGAGAGCCCTCCGGTCTCTCCTCCTCTGACAAGCTTGTCGTCTTCTCTCCACGCTTCCCGTTTTCTCGTCCTCTCAGTCTGACAATCCCCCTCTTTTCATCTTTTTATCTACAGGTGGTTCTTTACCTTGTCATCTATCACGTCTTCGACCCACAGTACCTCTTACCCTCTTCCTCCTCTGTTTAGCTGATCCCATCCTCCTGTACTCTTCACCTAATGGCCTATAAAAATGGTAGCTCCCGAACGCGCGGGTCCGGATCCTGCAATACTGCGGATGTAGGAACAGATTTACCAGATCAAAAGGTCCCATGCATTATGTATTGGTTTGATGGCACACTTTCCATGTATTTCAAATACCAAAGTGAGAGCAGTTTTCCCTCATCAATATGAAATCTGCTGCTAAAACCAATTCTTCCAATCCCCCAATCCATTCTCTTTCTTTTTTTCCACCCTTGAACCTTTCACCTTTGTCCCAGTTACCCAGCTCTCGTCCTATGTGTACATGTGTGTTTACGGATATGTGTCTTTCCACGCATACCTGGGGGTGTGAGTGCCCCTGTGTGTGAATACTTGCCTGTTTGACACCGGCTTTCCACTCTCTGCGGTTCTAAAAGCCCGTGTTTGTTTGTTTAGCGCAAAGCCCCGGCGCGAGCGCTGCGTCGGCGCACACCGATTAGCCCGCTCGGGAACAACACCCCATCGGAATGTCTGGAATTATACACAACAAGGATTAGCTCATCCCTGTCTGTTGTCTCTGGCCTCCCTGTTTGCCATTCTTTCACTGCATGGGCTTAGAGACAGAGATGGTCAGACAGATAGAGAATGGAACAAAGAAAGAAGTACGGTTGTGATGGAGTTTTACCTGAAGGCCTTAAGCATCATCCTATGTGCCAGTGCTAGCCTGAAAAAGTGCTTCTATTATCATTTGTTCTTTCTAATTGTTTTGAAGGAAAAGTCCATTAAAGGCAGCTGCTGGCACTGCACCTGGCATTCTTATCCCTGTGGATAACTGGACATGCTTAGACAGCATTACATCATGTTCAGTTAATTCCAGCAAAGCTACACCAGAGTTTCATTTCTGGAAATGGTTCAACAATCCAACATATCAAAGATATACACTCACTCACTCAGACTGAATTCTTTATAAGACTTTTAAATACAAATATAGATGTAACTGCGATGCTGCTTCAAGACATAATGCATTGAATGTATGGACAATTCTCACTTTCCGCTGCATGCTGTTGTAGTCGCTATTCCAAACGTTCTATCCATGTTGTAGATGTAAAACCTACATCTGAATGTATTCCCTAAACATCATCCAAAGTCATTCTGGGAAATGAAGTAATAAATAAAACCAGACCAAGAAGGATAAAGGAAGTGCGTATATCAAATAAAGGTTAACTACAGAACTTCCTCACAAAAAAAGCAGCATTGAACAACATGAATTGACTGATGAATTGTCACAGATCATATCCTCAGCATCATTGTTTGGCTGTCTCTAAGCCTCTTTGAGTCTTGGCATACATATTCAGCAGTAGCTCTACTTAAGTTGAATTGCTGACATTTGATGCCTCCCAGCCACCTATCAGACACTTTATAGTAGTTGCTGTGTTGCCTCATCTCATTCAACTGTCAAACACAATTTGTCACTAGTCATTAGTGTGACTGTTTATTTTCCACTGATTTGCACCATGAACAGAAGCCATCCATGTTTGTGTTGTTTCCCTTCAAGTCAAGTCTTGGTAAACACCGCCATCGTGTGGCCATGTAGGGACAGTAAAAATTATGTGATTTACTTTTTTCTTATTTTTTATTAGTCAGACCTCCAACCCAATTTATAGGCAGCACGTGGAAATGAAATTATCTAATCCCTAAAATGTTTTTGTCTTTCACAGTATTAAAAGTCCTTATTAAATTACACTAAACAAAACTACTGTGTAGAAGAAGTTTAACATGTTTTTCTGCAACAATACAAATCTTGTTGTTGTTGTGCTACTCTACTACTTTCTACTACTTTCCAATCCAACAAATTCCAATATTTTTTTGCTTCAGGACAGTCACTAATGAACAATGGATCAGTTTGAGACACATCCTTAGTCTCTGCTTTAAAATGTTCTCATAATAGAAAACTTTATGTTTATGTTTTATATAACCAGAAGCACGAATTATACATTTTTAAGTGGACTTTTTATAGCTTATTACTTTTGTCATCATAAAATGCAGTTATTGCCAGAATTGAATAGTCATATCTTACAAATATCACACTAAAAGCATCATCTACTGTATATACTTTGCACTTGGTGGCCTATTGTTTGATATGATATGATATTGATATGGTTTGATTGTCCAGTAATTAACTTTACATTTACATTACATTACATTTAGGCATTTAGCAGACGCTTTTATCCAAAGCGACTTCCAAATAAGAGCTTTACATAAAGTGCATAGAACCATGATCAAAAACAAGATGTCTCATCAAATCAGAATAAATGTTAAGATGGATAAAATAACAGCCATTTAGCCTCCTGTGCTTGTGTCAGAAGCACTCTGCAACACGAGGTTATATTCATGACGATCAGCAACTATTGTTGATTTTCTTTGACAGTGGGGTGAGCTGGCATGAGGTGCAGAAGGACTCTTGGAGGTCTTCACCTTGACAGCTGCACCTTTCAGTAAAATCACCACTTGTGCCATATCACTACAACAGCATTCAAGGCTGACCTAATCTTCAGGATCAAATGACTCTGCAATATTAAACTGCAAGGTTGGCCTCCAGTAGGGTAACCCCAAACTAACATAATTGCCTTTATCGAGATAAACCCATCCTATATTGAATGGGTGATGCATGAATGAATAATGAATTTACTTGGGTTGTATAGGTATATCCAAACTATGGATATTTATGAATAGTCATTTGGTGTGTAGAAATCAAACAGCTGCTGCTACATATGTTTGTCTAATTTTAAATTACATGCTACAGTTGTTATAGAGTTAGTGGACTGAATTACAAAATGATTGGTAAATTGCATAATTAATAGCTATAGACAATGTGTTGAATTACTCACACATGTTGCAGTTCTTCCTGCATAGGTGTTATAGTTTTGCCACATATCCATTCAAGCACTATGTATTTATGAGAAATACTGTATATTATAGGGCTCACCTTGAGGTGTCAGATAATTGCATCTGTCATTGTAGCTTGCATTGCTTCACACAGTTTCTTGTCTTGGCACCTAAATTGCTGTTGCTAGTAATTGCATTTGCTCACCTTATTGTATTTAAAGACATTAGCCACGAGAGGAGAGACCCATTAAGGAGGTCCACAGAAATGCTACAGTTGACAACTATTGTGTTCAAACTCTGTGGCAAATTGGCATGTTGTTACTGCACAGCTCGCAATACAGGTAAAATTATTTCAAATTAGTTCAAAATAAACCATTAACGTTGTTCACTTGAGTTAATTGGGTTTATTTTGGACTTACAAACTGTACATGGCTATACTAATAAGTGATTACAGATTTTTGGGGCATGCAATAACCACTGTTGTACACTCCTCTACCTAGCTAGATACCAACTACCCAACAGAAAATGACTAGATGTGATTAGTAAGATTATTAAAACCAAGATAAAGACTCAAGTCGCAGTCTACAGTGGTGTTTCTTTGTCAAACTATTCTGACCAAGCGTAAATTTATTACAGACCAGACCAGCAAGGGCACAAAACAGACAACAACCAAATTGGCCAACTGAAAGGCATTAATTACAGATGATGTCATTTGCCACCGGCAGATGTATCAGCAAATGATATCCACCGTCACAAGCTGAAACATTCAACTTGTAAAACACATTCAGCTGACGGGCAAGAGCTAATTAAAATACTCTCTTGTTTTTTTAAATTTCAAAGGAAGCCGTCAAATTGCATGATACAGCAAATAGTTATTAGAGCTGTTTAAAAAGTCAAATAAATAGGAATGTAGCTCCTTTGTTGGAAGACTCGGGTAACTGTGATGATGTAGCAGAAAAGGCAAATCAGTTTCCTACAAAAGATGCCACTTTTTAGTCTGAATCTGAATTTAGTTGTTTAACAGGGAAAGTGAAAGCTAAGTGTAGTGTGAAATTAGGTATTGGTATTTGTTTCAAAAAAAAGGAAAACTGCTGTCATGCTGCAGGATAGCCGTGACTCTGTTCCTTCCCTCTAAAAGTCTTGTGAAAGCACTAAAGCCTTCAACATCGTCTCTGCCGGGATACGCTGAGAACACGAGTGAGACCTGTTTAAGGTAGTCATTTTGGGTCCACGCCTCGACATGGCAATAATAGCTCTTGTGTATACTTATAACAGGGAAATTGTGCTGCTCCTTCAGTGTGGCTTCAGCGCAGCTCGTATCGTTTTATTTCCCTCTTAGGTTCAGCGTTAATTCGCGGTTACCACTGTCACACTGACACATTTCAATTATATTGACAATTACACCGATAGCAATGGATGGAGGAAAAGAGCACACAATGTGGGAGCAGTAAAATTAAACTCACACAACTGTATTGTTGTATATTGTTGGAAAAAGGCTTCAGTTTGTTCGCAAGTTTGCACATACATTTAATTATTCAAGACTACTGCGGTTTTTAAATGTGAATTCTTAATGTAATGACCCAATGGTATAAAGTAATTATATAGCCAAAGCTTCCACCTTGCTGTCTCAGTATCATAAATACACTAGATGGTAGAATTTACAATTAGCATCAGCATGGGGTGGGGTCTGCTTACACACACACACACAAACACAAACATGCACACACAATCAAATGAGGCCTGCAATGATAGCCAAATTCCTCATCATCACTGAGATGAGTGAAGCTTCTGCTATACCCAGACATTAACCCGCATGCATCCACAATTTTCTCAGGCTGACACTTCAATTAGGCTAATCCTGCATACAAAATGTGGCACTCCTCCTCTCTGAACTGATGTTGCTGGAGACATGCCATATTCCTGTGCTTGGTTGCCTGCTCTGCATCACAAGTAGAGGAGCTTTTTCAGCGATGGAGGAGAGAGTCCAGAACGATCGGTTCCACTTCCAAGCAGAAACACAGAGGAGAGACGCAGGGGTGCAGAGAGGGAAAGAAGGTGTGTGGGGGGAGGAAGGGAAAATGGTGGGCGGTCAAGGGAGGCAAAAAAAAAGACAAAGTAGCCTGTCAGTGTGTTTCTTTCATTCATATATATATCCCAAATATTCCACAGGCACATAGAAGACATAAGGGAAGCCTAGAGTTATAGCTGTTGATATAATAAAAAACTCAGTGGTATTCCTACAGAGGCATACACTGTCCTCATTGGAAAAACATAATAGTTTTGGTTGCTATAAGGCAATCAACAAAGAACTGTGAGAACTACATAGCCCCAATTATCACGATGGGCAAACTTGAACATTTGATCAATGATATGTCCAACAGAAGATAATGTCATACATGATGACTGAATTGCAGTTACACTTAAATTGTAATTGAAATTTTGTTTGTGAAATGGGAAATTGAGACAAGACACATGTTTATCTCCTAGCATTTCCTTATCTCCTTATTGTGTGCAAACCTTTTGAAACTCTACTTGATAGGATGGAAAAATAAAGTTTACTGTGACTCAGGACCATAATTGCTTGTAAGACTTTTTCCTCAAAAACAACAGCAGTAGCGCTGATTTTCCTAGTTGGGATTTTTTTTATTTGACTGGATGACTGTTGATTGTGCGGTATTGTAAAGAGTGAGTTTGAGTTTAGTAATATACAACATACAGTATTTAAAACCTGAATGCCAGTAGGTCTGGCTGTCATGTTATGAATGCTAACAAGGAATGGCCGGAGAAAATGTCATGGATGGATCAGGAGCAATTGGAGGAAGTTCCCCAAAATGTGTCTGTCTGAGTTAGAGTGACTGCTGCCATGTCTAGGTATGGTAAACACTGAGACTGGGGGGGAGATGAGGGACAGTTTTCAGGAGGGAATAAATTGACTAGCCGACACAGCTGCTGTGCCATCATTTTGAATGTTTGTGTTAAAAAGAATCACACCGGAGAGTCCAGGAGAAGTCAATATATTCCACCATTTTCTTTTCTTTTACCTTAATGTAAAGAAACACAGTTGTTAGGATTGGATTCAGCCATCACAAGGTTATAATTTCATGTGATACTCAACATGACAAAGTAAAACACAACCCTTGTAGTGCTACTCCAAACACAAAAAAAACAATGGAGGTGGGGAGGCTGTTTTAGTTTTGTATCACCTGTCACTATACTCTCAAGTGACCAAAGCTGTCAGCACTACATGTACATTCTACCCCCACCTCCTTTTTCTTTTACTCCCTCTCTTGTATCTCTTCTCCCAGAGGCGGTACACTAGGACATCTAGGCCACCAGTGGGAATACAGTAGTTAATCTCTGCTAGTTAAATGCTCTTGTATGGCCCTGAGCAGTAGCAGTCAACCATCCCCTCTTTTACGCTTTACTTGCTCTCAGGGGAATTGGTTCAGCCCTATTTTAATGTATTACATGAGGAAAAGAAAAGCTTATTTCAAGGTGTAACAGTTTATAAGCCTGTTTATTTTTTCTATATTGAATTGATTGTTTGAGTAGAAGTGTTTCTGAGTTGATTATAGCTTTGTGACTTAAAAAAAAAAGCAAAAACATGAGGTTTTTATTTTTTGTCAAAGGACATAGTGATATCAGCGCCAACCACAAAATCAGGATCATCCCTATGTTCCCAGGGTCCTATGAGCATGTGTGTCTCTTCATATAAACTAATGCTGTAAGACATTGATAAGAGCTATCTTTGCAAAAGAGTGAATTTGAAAATGAACGTTTCAAATGCATCTTGAACGGTAAAATTCTGTTCAGCCATTTTGGAGATCTCAGTGTCTAAAGTTTAGAAAACTGTTTTGCCTGGAGATTTGATGGCGTGGGTTTCAAGGAGTACAGTATAACACCAGTAGGATATTAGCTGTAGGTGTGTGATTTCAACATATTGATCCAGGGAAACATACATACATTGAACATTTGACCTAGCAAAAAAACTTTTCTGAGAAAGGATGTTGAGCTGGGGAACATGGAAAACAGAAGACGCTCCAACAAAATCCACCAGGATTCCTCACACTCGTTAGCATGCCCTTAACGAGCCACTACTTTTGATGTCACAATGCACTCATCACCCCACACCTAAACCATAGGCTGGCAGATAGAGGTGCTACTAATGTATTTTTTTTTTTTTTTTTTTAAATGACAACAATTTCTGTGCTTCAGTGAGAAGCAGTGAGAATCCCCGCCTAGAAAAGAAAATGGAATCTGCCACCGACTGCGCTAAAGGCCAGCAACTCTTAGCCTCGGCCCTCAATAGTGGATATGCTTTAACAACCTCCCTGGTGCAGGGCAAAAGAACTATTACAACTGTGATAGCAGTTGTAGCGGATGAAAGGTGGACTCGATAGTCCTCTTGAAGCAGTTCTTTAAATTGAGTGCATTTTGATTCAAAGTACTCTGAAAATTGGTGTGGAAAATATTAGCAAATATATGTTTTGATCATGAGGTGAAGCATGAAACTTTAATTGTGTTGTGAATCCAAGTCAAAGCTCTGGCAAAATAGACCAGATGATTCTTAATTATTCCTCATTACATAGGTTTCTCCAACCTTGACTTTCACAATAGGTGCCTTTCTCCGTTGTTGAGCATATCGCTGCCTGACTTTTTAAACCCCAGTACCAGAACATGACAGCTTCATATTATCCCTGATGTAGTTTTCATTTGATGTCAAAAGCAAAAACTATAGTGAACAAAGATGGACTAGCCTTACTGTGTTCGAGGAGCCCCCTAAAAGCACTCTGTGGGGGGAAAAAAGTTCCTTAGAGCAGAACTGTCTCCACTATCAGCTGAAAATTATATACACCCTGACAGTGAAATGACTACCAGCTGCTGAAGCAAAAATAAGGAGGGTGGGGGGAGACATTTAATTTCTTGACAGCTCATTTTAATTACATCCCCACTACCACCTCCAACCCCTCCATGAATTGCTTAAGACCACATTAGGCTACAGCATTGCATTAAAGTTTGAACTTACACTTCCTCCACGTTTTACCCATTATATGCAGGAAGCTAAATTTTCCCATTACAGTAAGTTAGTCACAGCCACTTTCAGTTAGCGGAGCTGCCATACGTGGAAGAGTTTTATCATCAGAATGTATTATGTAAGATTGACTGCAGGGTGGTGTGCAAGAGAAAAAAAAAAGAAAAGAAGAAACTCTTGCTATCAGCTCCGGAGTCTAAAATGGAAGAATCCTGTGCAGGGGTGGTCACGGAGCTAGAGCCATTCAAATGGACCCAGAGTGCTGATGTGTCCTATTTACCTTGTGGTAATGGATTTGTTTGTGGCCCCAAGCCCCCACCCCCCTCTCCTGTCCCAAAGGAATACTAGGGGCTTAGCTCCATTCACTTTTCGCTGCCCTGGCCATTTATTTTGATTAGGGAATGAAGTCCTCCACAGAGCCATACCCAGAATAATTGACACTGTGTCCTCTGAGGGCGCAAAAAATATACCCTTAGTACTTATCCCATTGGTGAAGTGGCAGTGTATGAAAAGATTGTAGCTGAGCACTGAACTGAAGGTGCATTATTGCTTTAGGTTGCAACAAAAACCTGTCGGGAAGCTCGTTTTTCTCGGGCTTGACAGGATAATTGATGTCTGCTGTGAACTTCCAATTGGCTTCAACTAGCCAATATATTGTATATTTTTCTTTTGTTTTCAGTCGGGTCTAAAAGGTCACTGGGGTTTGCTGGTGGTTTGATTTCAGGTCGTATTAGGAAATAACTTTACTCCCAGCTCATCGTTTTTAACCGGGACCTCAGAACTTAATTTCGTTCAATCGCATGTAAATAACATGACCAGAGCTGAAACGGTGAGTCGAACAACAGAAAAATTGGCGACTGTTTAATCGTGGAGTCGTCGTTTTCAATGCAAAAATGGCAAACATTCTCTGGTTCCAGCTTCTCAAATGTGAATATTTTCAAGTTTTCTTCCTCTTTTCTGATAGTGAACTGAAAATTTTTGGGTTTTGGATTAAAGAAAAGTCCTTCCAAGACATCATAAAGTTCTCTGGCATCTTGTGAGGGTATTTTCCATTCAAGTGAATGGGGAAAGTGTGTCTAAACTTTTGACTGGTACTGTATAGATGGTAATCTGCATGCACAGTTATTAATATATAAATTCATTGATTATGTATGCATTGTCAACAGCAAACCTGAAAATATCATGTCATTATCTAACTAGAATCTAGAGTTTTTGGTACAGGATCAAATCCCCCCCACCACACACACAAACACACACATCCACATTCAGAGATTAGTTCCTAAATGTGCCCTGATGCGTGTCCACTCCC
Organism: Nannoperca australis; assembly: GCA_036023655.1. Lineage (NCBI taxonomy): Eukaryota > Metazoa > Chordata > Actinopteri > Centrarchiformes > Percichthyidae > Nannoperca > Nannoperca australis. The sequence goes on from JAVQJD010104671.1 coordinate 19,472, forward strand.
AGATGAAGCCAACTAGGAATGAGGAGTGCAGCGGCACAGAGAGAAGGGGAAGCAGATGGCCGGCCTACAGAGGTTCTGATCGCAGGGATATTGGCAAGATGCTGAGCTGGAGAAATTAACCTTCAGAGGTTTTTATGCTGCGGCAACTGTTGGCTCATGCTGCATTCCTCTCCTGCCCCACTCGCAGCCCCACTATCTGTGTCATTTCTCCAGTCAACCTTTTTGCTGAAGTCATCTCTACCCCCTCCCTTTTCATCACTTATCTCCCCATTTTCCCCTCTTGTTTTATTTAGTCACTCAGTTGACGAAACCCTCTTTTTTAACCCTTTTTCGCTGAGCTATCTAGACATAATGGGCACTTCAGAGTCAAACAAAATTGTATAATCACACTGATAAGTGCATTCTTTTAACAGGCTTTTGTGTGTATATGTGTTTCCTTCCCTATGCTGTTGCCATTGTGTTTAAAGGTCAAACTCTCCTTTTGCTTCTGAAGTAGCTCTAATGTGATGTGCAGACAAAGTCAATGTAGCGTTGCCAGCAGTGTCAGCTCTTATCCGAGCCCGTCATCGTTGAACTGGGAAGCTCGCTCGATTGTGGATCCCCATATGGATCATCATCATCAGCCTGCTGCAGGGCACAGTGCCTGTCTCCCTGCTGCACAACAGCCTTCGCCCGTCTGCCGGCAAGAGGTCCCCGAGTTGTGCTGCTCGCAGACCCATAGCTGTCCATTTCATTTGCAGCACACAGTCGCTCCACTTGTTCTGCATTGTGCCTTTAGTCCAGTCAAGCCAAGAATCCAGGAAGTCAAATGTCTGTTTACTCAGCTGCTTAGCTCTCAAGTTTAATATTAACTTTGCTGTTCAGCCAGCTGTGACAGTGAATTGGTGACAAGGGTGTGAGCTCTGCCCTTAACAAGTCTATGAAATCACTGCTAAGGTTTGGCCCTTGACATTGTAAACTCTAAACTGCCATAAAACAGTACATTTTAAAGATGGAACTAAACTGGCTTTAGTTTACCCAGTAATTTAGGCTTTTTAAAATATACCACTGCACCTGAAAATGTAATTGTGAGGCAAGTGTTTGACTTTCAGTCTGAATTGCAGGTCACGGTAGGAAGCAGTGTTGCTTTATATTCACTGTGATCATCCTGTTGAGTTATTTTTCGGGGTCTGGAAGCAGCTAGTTAACGAAGGTAGTAGAGGTTAAAGATGGGAATTCTGCTGTTACCTAACAAATTCAAAAGACATTACATCAGCCGCTTGTTAATAAGATAGTATACAACATTTGGCTAGTGTGTTTGATCTTATAAAGGGGTTTTGAATGAGACTGCAACAATCTTGGAAATAGAGAAGTAGTAGGGTTGGGAGAAAAGATATCGAAACATGATTCTCAGTCAATTCTGATTTCATGAATAATGTTTTGTGGACAGAACAAAAACAGCAGAGCCAAACCTTGAGTCTTAGTTTATCTTCAAAGACGAGCCTTCGGGTGCATTTTGGATACTTCATACGCTGTCCATTTCATTTTAAAAGACTTGAGCTAGTACATCCGTGTGAATAATGATGTGTTCCTGTGTACTATTTCAGCAGAAAGGATATTCTTCACTGCTGGAGATGTAACCTTAGTAACAACACAGCAGACTTTGTTTCCTCAATACAGTATGCTAACTTGTTTTTCTACAAAAGATATTTAGCCAGTGATGGTGATCAGTAAATTACACTTTGATTTCAATATTCTCAGACAGAGTAATTAGCTTCCAAAGTTAGTAATTTGCTAGCATACGGTACGTAATACTAAATAGAATCGAGAATGAATTCTGAATCGACTCTGAATCCCATGAAAAGTTTGATTAAACACCAAAAGTGCACCTACAGCATTACATATAAAGAACATATTCATAGCAGTGTTTGTATGAAGATGGATGCATGCAGAACATAACTGCCAACAGTGTTGTTAAAAAAAATGAATCCCTTCCTGATACATGAGTTAGGGATGTAACGTGATTGTTTCTCATCACAGGAATGTTAGCATCAAGAATACAGTTGGTGGTGGGTGCTGCGAGTGTCAGGCTTCTCGATCAAAGTAGCCTGCCAATGTAATTGAATTCTTTGAATACATAGTTATGTAATATTTTTTTTGTTGCAGTAGAATCGGGTACAGAAGGCTTTAAAAATTGAAAGAATAAAAAATAAATGTTTCATTCTTGAATCCCACTCACTGCAGTTGACAACAAAGCCGTGCCGCTCCCTAGCCTTCATTTGGACATGTTTCATCAAATTTAGGATGTGGAAAATAAAGCACCAGGGGAGTGAGGCAAGCTGTCGTTTTTTGGGGAGTTTTTCAAGGGAGGGGGGTAGTAAATGAGAAATGACTTGTGCACGGTGTTGTGACTGGCTGGTCGGTTTCATAATTCTGTAAAAAATGAGAGACAAAGACAGAACATCTGCTCGACACATCTGAAGTGCAGTCTCCGGTGAAAAATAAAAGCTGATGACAGTGGGGGCTCCTTATTTTGTTGCATTCTTGTCTGGTGTGAAGCCGACATCTGCACTGGAATGACTGCACAAGAAATTTAGAAATTCATTTTGGTCAATTTCCATCAAATTGTCAGGAAACAAGATGAAGCAATAATTGCTCTTGCCGTGCGGTAATCTGTGAACATTTTCCTACATGTCATATGCAATTCTGTATGCGCTGTAATATGATACTCCAGCACTGAGTCTGTCTGTTTCCAGCTGTTTTGGTCTCTTGGTCTGGGAGTCACGTCCTAAACATACTACATAGGTGTGGAAAATGTGGACACAGTTTTGATGCTTCATAACAAAGCAAGAAACATCAAACATCAGTATACGGGATACATTGTGAGTGGTCCATCATGAACATTGCCTTTTGAGGGGCAGCTTTTCTGACAGATGCAACGCTTGGGTTAAGTTGCAAGTTCCATTTTGAGGTTTGATTTAGAAAAACAAACATAAGAAACGGCCCCTACATAAAATCATTGTTGCACTTAATCTCTGTAGTTCTTGCAGTGTGTCATTGCTTTTGACACATAATCTCTACAACATTTCTTTTTTCAGTCTAAGACAGGTACCTCTTGATACTGCTATGATCTGCTATTGTAGTGGTTATACATCAAAACCTTTCATGGTAGACTGAGGGAATAATGTTTCTGGAGCTCTGCCTCATACCTGACTGCATCTGTCCTTTTGTTATCATATGGGATGGTGTTTTCTAATTGGGTGCATGGGTTATTTTCTGAATCCTGAATAATTTCTCCAAGCAAGCAGTTATTGACTTCCAAAGTGTTCCTCAGCTGTCAAGTAGTTTAATAGTTTTTTTTTTATTTTATTTTTTTAGGTATTTTGTTTTTGCAGTTTTCTTGCTTCAGGTTATTGGCACTTCATTGTACTGTAGGTTTGCATTGGTATATTATAAATATAGCATGATGCGCAGTTGTTGTTGGTTACATTGCCTTGACTTTTAATGTGTACATTTTGTAAAAAACAGTAAAAGTCAAGTTTATTGAGTTTACTTAGTAAATAAGAGCAGATAGGTTTTTGTGGTTAATACATATTTACATGTAAGTTAAGTGCAGTTATGCTAAAGGTTTTATCCTTGTAAAAATATTATGCTAGCTATTTTTACTGGCTGTTGCACTAACAATGTGTCTGGGAGAGAGGCATAACTATTAACAATAATGCAAACATTGTATAAGCTATATCCAAATATCCATTTTATAGCACTACATTTAGACTTATTGATACATTAGTAAAACTAATAAGTCTGGCTTTCCATTTGTACGAGCCTCTATAGATCAGGCAAGCTATATGACCCCCCCCCCCACACACACACACACTCTGTCTCTCACGGATCTTCTACCAGTCTGTATCTAAACCAGTATGTCTAGTCATTATGTTAAACAAACATTTTTCTCATTTCAGTCAATGTGATTTTAGATTGGCCATTTGTTGTTGCTGGTTTTACTGGTGTCATTTTTGTGTCATTAACAAATATGTACATAAGAGAACAGAAAAAGAGTACAGTGTTTCAGAAGTGGCATTGAGTGTATAATGGTTGTGGTTTAAATGCTGAGTTCCACTATTACAACACTTCATCAGTAGGGTGAATAAAATCTATGTTACAAACAAGGCAGCTTCGAAAACATTGCACTTCATCTGTCAACGGTTCCCCTGATGATTCATTGTAGCTGACATCAGTGACAGAAAAAACTGAGCGATGGAAATCTTTTCAAATGTGGTGAGGCTCAATTCCCCCATTTATATGAGAGAACTGTGGATAATATGTTGGACCCAGACCAGTAGGGGGTAAAATAGCTCCATCAGTCTTTTCAAGTCAAAGTGAGGTGGAGGGAAACAAGCGAAACGCTGATGCATAACACTGACATTTTTTAATAGAATTCATTTATAACAAATGGAACTTGTGTCAGCAAAGAACTGATTTTCATACAGACTTCTTTCGCCACCAATGTAACCTAAGTAAGAAAATAAAAAGCACTCCTTTCATTCAGAAAAAAAAAACAGTTTACGCTTACAACTAATCAGAGGTAATTGTATGATCTTTTTAACAAGCCATTTTTTTTTTACAATTTCATTATTTAATTTTCAGTCTATGCATCCAGACGAGAGATAGATAGAGAGAGCAGAGAACACAACGTTTATTTCTGTTAATGACACTCCAAGCTTGAATGGCAAAGCCACAAGAACAGATGGTTGGGGGACAGATTCTTCTGAAGTAATCTGCTGGAGTAACCATGGCATCAGAATGGATGCTCTTTTTCGCCACAAAATTCTTTTTTTTTTTGTCTTTTTCAAGAGTTGATACCTTTTTTGTGTTATTTACATACACACAAAGTGAACTTTTTAAGGAGGTGTTTTTTTTTTTTTAATAGATGGGTTCAAGTAATATATTATTGGGTTTAGAATCAATAGGGCAGTGCATAGTACAAAGATAGAGAAAGTGCAAATCTTCCTACCAGGCCAGCTTCGGCCATTCTGCAATGTTTCACCATGCAAATGAAAAATCAGTAAAAGGAAAAACTGAGATGAGAAAATAAACATGTGCTGAGACTCGAACATAATGTAACATTAGCCACCATGAGGTTAAATAATAGCACTTTTATATCTCAAAATTATGACAAATCAGTTAAGCAGTCGACAAAAACAAAACACATGGCTGCTTGAATTAACAAGGGAAAGAAAGCACCTGGAATGCACATCCACAAAGCCATCAAAGAGGGTACGGAGAAGTTAAAGATGCTGCTCAACATAAAGACACACAGCCGAACTTAACATTCGGTCTGTAACTGTAATGTTATAAAAAATTTAAAATAAAAACATGAGACATGACACACCGTTTAGGATTGTCAGGATAACTCTCTAACAGAAATAGAGATAACAGAACTCGCTGCAGTGACACATGAAGTCTGTAATACAAACCTAAGGCATGAAGAAGAAACCCTTCGGTGACAACGTGTGCATTAGGCATTCTTTTTGACCGAATCCATTTGTAGTTTGGTGAGCCATTTTAAATCGGACAATTACTCTTGGAAAATGTGACAGTCTCTAAAAAGCTCATTAACTGTATGCCGGGCCTTCATCCTGTTTAGTTCTGAGACCAGTATTCTGCAATCTCATCCCCGGCTCTGTCTGAAATCTTTAAATATAGCCTAAGTCTTGTAACTATTGTGTATTCTTGACTGTTTTCTGTAGAGGTCTGTAATATATATAAACTGTTTTATTCTAATTCACTCAGCCACAATAAGGCCACTGAAAATGAATAGTATGAGCTTTGAAATGTTATTTGCATATATAATCTCATGTGAACAAATGAATACTAACAGTAAATAAACTATACAATTACATTTATACTAAATGCCTAGGATACGCAATGGATACATTAATATGTTAAATGAAACATTATAAAAACAGGCATAAATATAAGGCACTCTAAATGCAAAATCAAAAAACAAACAAACAAATGCCATTGAATGCTTTAAAGAACCAGAAGAAGGTGACGTCTTTGTACCTTGCCCTATTGTGTGGTGCGGTGACTGCGGCTGTGACCCCTCTGCCTCTAATTACAGACTGTATGAGAGCTTGAAAAAAATGCACCAGTGATGCTTTGACTAGCATCTGGCATTCCCACTCCCACACCTCACGCGTGGGGGCACAACAATGCCATGAGTGATTGACCATATCCACATAAAACCCTATCTAGAAACACACATATTTATTGCACAAGAAAAGATGCACTGAATCAGAACACAATTTTGTCCTACTGATGTGCATTCCAGTGAAAAAATCTAATTTCATTTCCCCCATAGCACACATCTCTCAATTTGGAAGCTTTACTAGACAATCCATATTTCATATATGTTTTACTCATAAATTATGTACTTTATTAATATATTTATAATGTTATATTTATACTTTATTATATATATTTCACATATTTGACAATCTGTACCATATAGTTATATATTTATATATCTTATCCAATTAATCAGTTTCTCTCTTATCACCCTTCTAACATGGAAGAACTAAGATAATCGGTAGCAGCAACTTCATACTTTGCTCATCCCTGTTGATTCCATAAAGCCCCAGTTTATCTTATGGGAGTAATTAAGTTACCATGTATGTGATCATGGACAAAAACATACAAACAGAAAAATCAAGACCAAAAAATAACTCTTGAACAAACTTACATTTTGGTGTTTATTGTGGTGTGAAGTGTAAATTTCGTCCTGTGCACTAAGTGCACCAAAATGCGGGAAAAAAATAGAAACAAAATTTAAAAAAAGCTAAGAGATTCTCTGCAAAATAGCACGTACGTCAGAACAGTTCTACAGCTTAAAAAAAAAACATTTACGTAAATACATTTTATCACTTTTTCCAAGTGATAAATTTGTGTAAAAAAAGGAAATTCACACAGTAAAAAAAAAACACATCAGCTGTATAATAAAGTACTAAAAAACTAAATCAATAATTTGTATTTATTTCATAGATCATTTTAACTTTACCCTCTCCCAAAATTTAGATGATGAACATTGTGACAGGAAAAAGGGGTAATTATTTATTATTACTGTAAGTCTGTCCTGTTGTTGTGGACCAAGCATTGTCTTCTTTTTCGATGGGTTGTCTGTGTACTTGATTGTGAAACAGATTTCTTTTTCTTTACAATGTGCATCAGTTTCCCCCCTCCCAATCCTGTGTGCCTCCAATGCCTCTCGTAATGGTTCATAATCACTGATGCATTTCTGACGATGTCATTATTGTTCATTTACTTTTTTGTTGTGTTGGTTTCATTCAGTTTTATGAGCCCCAAAATGAATCCTTGAAGCAAAAGAAAAGGTAATTCCGTACAATGCTTCAACAGTCAGGATTCCCTAGCTTTGAATCAAAGCAAGGTTTTATTGGGGTTGGGAAATACTTGGTCCTCCGGGAATCATCTTTTTCATTTTTTGACGAGTCATGTCGCACATCCAACACTTAATGAGTTGTTAGCAAGGAGTTAAGGAGTACTTTCTCAAGCAGGAATTTATGGCTCAGAAGAGAGGCTCACTGGGTTTTCTTTCCAAAGGGCCCTCTGCTTTTGTCTTCCAATACTGGGTCTTTTACGTTGCATAGTGATCAAAGCTTCCCAGGTACTCCAAGCCAGCTCTGTAGCAGAACTGGTATTGATCCTGCAAACAAAGAAAAGAAAACTTAAGCTCGGCCTCCCTCTTAGGGATGTTTATATCAAATCTTCTGTTCCATATTTGGTATTTTGTGCTTTTAGCATGACCAATATTATAGCCTAGAATTTAGTTGTGTGAGGAAACACTGGCCAGCTGTGCTGATGTGATGAGATGTATTTGCAATGGAGACCAAACTACAAACTTTAAATGAGTTTCACTAAATGAACCCTAGTCTTTAACAGAAGTTTGTGTTAGTCTGTTTAACACAAGAGTAATTCAGCCCTTTTATTAGGCAAATCAAGTATACTATCACATTTCTGTAGTTTGAGGTATATTTTCTTCTAGAAAAGAGGAAAGGGGGAAAAAAAGCACTTCACCTCTGTCTGCACCATAGCTGGTCTCTGTGTCCGTAACATTTTCACTGTCTGAAAGATGTCTACTACGCCCTCATATCTCATTCGTTCCAAGACAATGCTGAGGGTGATGAAAACTCCAGTCCTACCAACACCCGCGCTGTGCAAGAGAAGGCAAAAAGGTCAACAATGAGGCCAGAGCAACCAGATAAACATTGAAAAATATTATAATTATGGTAATTCAGTATGTGTGTTGATATACAGCATTTGCAGCTCATTAGTTTCATTTTCTATAAAACACATGTGATATGTTTTGGTGGTTTACGCTGGTTGGCCACTTACCTACAGTGGACTGAGATAGGCCCATCTTGGCCAAACTGCTCTTTTGTTTTATGTACTTGGCCAATGAAATCGATGAAGCCCTCTCCTGATTTTGGCACTCCTTGTTCAGGCCAGTCTGTGAACTGAAACTGCCTTACTGTCCGTGACTGTCCATCCTGGGAACAGAGGATAGGAGAACGTACAGAGCCCGCTCTTTAAAAGGAACATCAGTCAGAAATGTGGAAAAAATTAAGTGAAACTAGGAAGGCAATCTGGGGTATTTCGCAGACCCGTGGCAGTTCGTTTCATGACCATTTCCATCACGATGGCCCATGCCTTTTGTGGGTATCACAGTGCAACAGCATTCTTGAAAAAAATCTAGCACAGGCACCAAGTTTAAAGCATCAGAGAAAATGTTTTGTTATTAAAGATGCCTGCCATACCTGAATATATTAAACATGAACCCTAAAGATGCTAATTCCTTTTGATGTGCTACCCTCGACAGGATGCTTGGAGAATCGACTTTGAGGGTGTGCATTACTTAAGTGATATTGTATCCCCTTGATAAGAGAGCAATCCCATTGACAAGACAGTGTAACATGCACTACAAAGAAGGGAGCCTGTGCCATTTATCTGTGTAAGCCTTTGATGGAATTAAAAAGTCTGGCAGCTCAGTGCTGCCAGCACCACGTTTGTTTTTACACATTGACATGTGTCATAATTCCCACAAATATATATTTATGCTTATGTTGCACTTAAGGCCATGGTTTGGTATAAACAAATACTTGATACAATGCCAAAATTTCAGTTAATGACTACTGCAATGTTAAATCCAGCCAGAGTGTTCACCATCCAGCATGTTTAAGAATGTCATGTAGATCCTCTTTCTCTGTAAATAAAAGCATGTGATAAAGAAATAGCTCGATTGGATTTCAGAAATTAAAATAGTCCATTATATGCTCAATAATGCACTTCTTTTGCAACACCAGTGACCCAAAGTTAAAGTTAAGGTGCAACTTAAGTGTTAAAATGTATGAAAAAGATTGTTATTGTTATATTGTTATTTTTAGATGAACGCTTGGTGATCCATTCCCAATGCCCCTTGGTCGGGCCACAACCCAGACTTGATCTGCAAAACAATACACTAGACCAAACTGTTAACAATAACACTGAATTTAGAGCTTTTAGAGATTTTTGATCTTTAAACTTTATTCTATGAAACAATGTCTGCTTACCCTGGCATCAGTCACTTTGAACTCTCTCAGGATATACTGGGGCATGTTATACTCGGCCATGGGATCTACCACAAAGTACTGGTATCTGGCCGACCTCTCTGCTGGCCAGTACTGGTGGCATTTTTCCTGTAGGGAGTGAAAAATAGAATACCACAGTGAGCCACAACATTCTCTTCATACACTAGCTTCATTGTGTTCATTCCCAGCCTTTTGTGATTCAACTCATACTGTATGGACTATTTGAGAGTTTAGATTTCTCATTGCTGAATCTATCTATGGTATTTCATAAAAGCTGTTTTGTGTTCCGTAGCCAGAATAAGCGTATAATAATAATGGTATGCATACCCGTCCCATTTCTCTAAGCTTGGTGAGCATAACGACAATAGTAGAGTTGTGCTCCCAGAGCATTCTCCAGAAGTCCTCTGTGGTCTCTGCCAGAGGTCCCTGCGTGGCAATATAGGCTTTCTGTTGCCTGTGGGAATGCATTAATCACATGATGGAAAAGGTGAGAGACAATCAGTGTGGAAATCTATTAGAACTTTCACTGTGAATGGTTTGAAGATGTTAAGAGCCATCTCATTGGTTCTTGCCTTGTATAAATTTGCTGACCCAGTTGATAATAAATTCAAAAATGTAGTTGCTTCTATGAAATGCAAAGCCATTTTCAAGTGTAATGAATGTGTAAATACTGGCCATCAGATTGACAGTGGGTGCCAAAGTATGTTAGCACTTACCTGTATCCATCAATGAAACTGGCATTGATGTAGTCAGAGCCCTCAACTCCTCGAATGGGCTGAAGACACACTCGTGTGGACTCGTATGGCATTATGTTAACAAGGCGGTTCTTGAACTTGTTGCAGGGGAGATTGGCACTGATGAATCGTGATGTATGGGCTTTAGTGTTAGCTAAACGCTGCATTGAGAGAAAAAGAGATATCTTTGAGTGTACTGGTGCCAGGTAGGGAGCACTGACATTCTGGTGTTTCTTTATTCACATGGTGACTGACTGTGTTTGACATTAAAGGTGGATTGTACATGATATAGATCTGAGTACTATGAACAATTGCATGCCTTTTGGATTCTTTCCTACTTAATGGGAGTAGGGAAGAATCCAAAACAATAATTTGCACATAGTGGGTGATGAAATCTAAACTAATGGCTCAAAGTGTTCTGTGGTTATATACTATTTTATGTAACCATAAAGTACGGAAATGGCATCAAAGTGATTACTATCACAGCTTGCCTTGGAAAGGGAAAGAAATAGCATGTTATGATGAAAAGACAGGAGAACGGATACCCAAGCCAGCTTGAAGTGGACAGAAGTGCAGTGTAATCTAACCTGTTTATCATCTCTGAGTGGAATCAGCATCCATCACAGAGCAAGAAAAGTAGGTGCGTGACAAGCAAGGCAATGCCATGCATACAGCAACAACACAGACTGCAAAGGGCTGGATAAGGTTGGTTGAGCCTCTCATTGTAAATGCAGAATATATTGCTCAAGACCCTCTGGCAAGCGTTCTGTGGTGAGGAAAACCTGTGTTTGGCGTTTTCATGTAAACCAAGACCCCTGTTACCCAAGGAAGGGGAAACGAGAAATGGAGAATGTATCCTATGTTGGGTTATACAAGCAAGTCAACTAACTGGAATAGAAAGGAAACCACAGGCCCCATACTGTCTGGCGAGCATAATGGGAACTGGAAAAGAGTTGTACTGAGAATGGCCAATCAATGATGCTTGGGGGAGTCAGTGGGATGCCTGTAAATTCTTGCTACATATGGCAAGTTGTTGGTGTAAAAGTTCACATCTGTAGAAATCTAAAGTTAAAACACTACTACATTATTTTTTTGATCCTTGACCCAAACTATTTTGCCCAATGCTTTTGCTTCAGTAAACAGTTTTTTACCTTGAACTCAAGTTCCATGCCAGTGACATTCTCTCCACCCTCTATCTGCGTCAGTTTCTGGATGTAGGCGTATAGGTTTCTGGCGGGCACTTCGGTGGTGCCGCAGTTGACGGCCTCCTGGAGCGCGTCATGTATGAAGACATACTGGTCCTCTGTCTGCACCATGTAGTTGCGCTGGGCACGCATTAGCGTTACATGCCCGTAGATGTCCACAGTCTTCTCGTGCTTGATACGTTCCAGCATGGCATCAATCACGATGAAACAACCTGTGCGTCCTACCCCAGCACTGTAGTCAAAATCAAGATAAAGAAAGAAGAATGTTGTTGGATGGATCTCAGTTGTAGCTGTACAATTAATGTTAGGTTAGTTATACAACACATATAGAAAAATTATATATGAATATCGCTCATCTGACGTGTTTCAACCTCATTAAATCTTGGCTACCAAATACGTGTCGGCAAGTATTTGATCTCCAGTGATAGAAATATTGGTGCAGTCCAGTGGAAGGAGAGGTATCTTTTGTAAACATGTGCATGGGCTTAAAAAACTCCCTTTTTGATGAGGCTAAAAGGTAAACTCTCTTTGCCAAGTTTGCCAGTGTAGCACGGACCGTTTGGCTTGGAGTGTAATTAAATATGAAGTGGCCCTGTGTGGAGAAGAGGGCTAGGCAGTCAAAGCCTTCAGCGGGCTCACTGCTGGCTTTGCAATCTACTCTCTCCCCTCTGGACCCCACCTGTGCGCTCCAACCCATCAGGACTAATCACTTATGCAGCAGCAATATTTAACCTTTATCTCATGGTTCCGAAAAGTGCCACTACAACAAATGCACACACAAATGTGGATTCACAGGCACAATTTTGAGAGTCAGATTTCTTTTTTTTTTTTTTTTTTTTGAGGACTTCGTTAATGTGCCCGGCATCTTCTGAGAAGTGCAGCTGACTTCAATTAATGCCATTAGATTAGCACAGTGCACCCAAATGGCATAAGAGCTTTAGAAGAGGCACTGAAAGGCAGGTCTCTTCATTAAGATTCACATCGGCACATTTTGACATTAGTGTGTAAAAATGCACAGGTGATAAAAGCACTCTGACAAAGAAGGAGCATGTTTTACTGTTTCTCTTGGACCTCTTCTTGCAGGCCAGCTTGAGGCATGCTGTACAAATGTAGCCCCCTTTTGCAGACTGCTGACAATCTAAAAATGCTCACTCCTGCACATTATGTTTTAATAGCGCATGCCACATCACCGAAGATGCTTTCTGATGAGTTTATTTACCGTGGGGCGACAGTGTGGTGTTAAATCTTGTTCGTTAACTCTCCCGCAAAGCACAGCATTGACAAGACAAGTCCTTGCACTTGGCACTCCAAAGTAAATAGGTTATTCAATCCATTAAGCTGACATGCCTACGAGGTGTGAACCATGCTCCCATGCCTCCTCCTTCTGATGGAGCATTTGTTTTTCATTTGCTCTGAGGAATGGGGAAAGGGTTGAAAAGGAAAACTCAAGAGGGAGTAAAGTTAGTCCCTGGGGGCCAAGTCTGGTTAATGTGCCATGCTGCACTGGAACTGTGCTGCAAATGGAATAAAGACATGTATGGGAGTCATTGGCGTTAATACATTATATGATGATCACTTTCAAAATGGCTGACATTTGCTGAATGAGACTTTTTTCTTTTTTTGACAAAACTCTAAACAGCTCTGGGGTGATTACAAGATGTGCATGAGAGACAAAGAAAGAATCAGGCTGCAAAGAAATGTGAAAGTGTCCCTGGGGTGTTTAAAAAAATGAATCACTTCCAGGTCTGAGAACACCTCAGCCCTTGGGCGAGGGATGCAGAAACTAGAAGAGATTTCTCCCTTTACCCCAGCTGTTTCCAATCTGAAAACATTTTACAGTGCAGACCTGAATGTGGGAGAGTGATGACCTGCGAGAGAGTAAGTGACAGAGTGACAGCGTTGAGCTAGAGAGACGGAGACAGAGGACGATGAGGAATTGGGGGAGGGAGGTGAGGAGACGGAAGGTAGAGTTGTGTTATGCTGGGAGAGATGCTGCCAGTTATCTTGAAGTTGTGTAGTTATTTTTCCTAAAAGACTGAGTTGCTGGAATATAATGTGCGTTAACCGCAATTTTCCCGAAATGTAAGACCACAAAATGCTAGGAACATATGCAAAATTCCTTAGGCGACATCTGACGGTGTGTGTGTGTGTGTGTGGCGCGGGGTGGGGTGAAGTGGTGCAGAAAGCCGTCAGAACATTTGGCAGTTGAAGGGGAGCTGGCGGACTGACTGCACTAATGACCTGACACTGCCTTTTCAGCCAGTCAAGACCAGCTGCTTTGGACGTCGACACACATTAAGTATCACACTAATATGCTTTCCAGGAGTTTAGGGAATAGGGGATGTGAGAGAAAGTGCAGTGTAAAATACAGCTGCAATGAGTCCTGAGAAGATAAAGCATGATCAGCAGTGAAAGCAATTACATATCTATTGTTACCAAATCTCTTGCTGTCAGCTAACCTGTCACTGTTTCTCTACACTGCCTATTGGACACACACACATGAACTCAAACTCAACAGGATCACTGCATTGCTGTTAACGGAGTCAATAATACTTTTGGTCCTTTGCGTGTATGAATACTTTTTAAAATGTGTTAAGTAAATCAAAAAAAGTCATTCATTTCTATCTTAGGATGTATAGAAGTTTCTTCTTTCAAAGAGGCTGTGCGCACTAACTGGGCATTGTCGGTTTAGCCACTTTGCTTACAAATCACTGGTTGTGAAGTGCTGAATCTTGTTCTTTGTGACAGGCTAACAATAGTAGGACAGTTCCCCTTGCATGGAACCATGCTACGATGACATGGAGGTTGGGCTTTGCGGCAGCACTCCTGAGTCACCGCTTTCCTTCCATGTATTAGAATCACTACTGTTGTTTGACCCTATGGAAATGAGGAGGCCATGTTTAATTTCTCCACCAGGGATGTTTTGTATGCTCCCATGGTACTAAACCTACCAGTGAGGCTAGACTTGAGTGGTGTTTGAGATCTTCCACGTTGATGGTGGACAAGCCAGTGTTAGTTACCCCAAACAAATTTTGTATGGAGAAAAGGCATTGTTGCACTGACCACAATGGGTTGAAGAGTCTGTTGAACCACTGACCCCACCCTTGAACACAGCTGGGTGTGGTCTGTTTTACTTGTGACCACACCCAGATGTGGTGTAGCATTGTCCCTTGCTACGCTTCATCACTGCGGGACAGGGTGTGGAAGAGGCATGTTGACAATGAAAGTTAAATGGAGTTATTTGCATGGGTACAGTTTAAGTCAGAGCACCTCAAATTAATTCCAATTAAACCAATCGTACAACATAATCCAGTCTGATGCTGTCCATCAGTATGTTTACCTATTCTTGAAGAACTTGATAAAATTCTGTTTTTGCCAACACACTAGCGGTTTGCATTTGTCTTCCACAACTAATGGAAGTGAAGGCAGTTAGGTAAGTGGACTACATTCCACAATATGTGTTACTGCAATAATACACAGTAATTGAGAGAAAATACAAAAAGGGGGGGGGGGGGGGTTTGTCAGAAACCATTGTTTATTGTATAAAAAGTTTCCCTTCAGAGTCACTGGAAGAGGCCAGTGGTCTCCATGATATTTAATCATATCTTTTTGGCCTCCTCCGTCACCTCGCCAAGGTACCCCTTCAGCTAGAAGATCAAAACAGTCCCTGACCTGTGGGTTAGTGAAAACAGCAGGAGCCAGGAAAGCTGGAAACATGCTATAATGTCTGTGGGAGGCAGATTTCACTAGACTTACTGTGATTTCACCTTGTCTGAAGTGTTAGCTCTGCAGTGGGAACACATGAATGTGTTTTGATTGTTATTGCTAAATACTCCTGTGGTGGAACCTCGCACTTAAACTTTATTTAGAATGTTGAACATGTGAAACACTAATTGCTCTGTTTGATTTCTTTTTGTAAGAAAACTAAATTACCGTTAGCTTTCTGGCACTGAGTGAGAGATTGTCGGGCTTACATGTAAAATTGTGTCAATGAAGCAAATAAATACTTGAATAGAATTGTGAATCTTTTGACAAGTTCTGTAAGCTCAACTATAAACTACAAATTATATGCAAATATCTTTATTTCAACTTGCTGGATGTGTAACATTTTAATATAAAAACTTGATTTACTGCAACATGAGATGAACCTATCCCACCAGCACACACAGCTCAAGTCTAAGTAAAAATGGATTGCACTAATTGCAGTCTTATATATTATACTCCTAGTATATTAAATGACTTGATTATGGAACTCCAGTGCTGTGTATATGTATAGTTTATAGAAAGCTCTCTAACGTTTTCCATTTTACAGTGTAAAAATCTTGTAAAAAAAGTATTGTGGTGTCTAAGTGGAATAATAGGGGTAAGATGATTGACTGGTTATATCTAAGGATCTGTGTGTCCCGTTGTAGATAATGACAATTATGATAAATGAACATCATTATAATTAGTGATTTTCAGAAAATGGGAACAGTGTGCAGCTTATTTTAAACAGCTCCAAATTGAACCGCATATGCCGGCACTCAAACAAACAAATCCAGAGCCCTTGATTGTTCATTTTTATGTCTTTATGGCCTTTGCAGAAGGCCCCTCATCACGTACATACATGGTAAGCAGCAATTTTTGGTGCACCAACAAATTAGTCAACCGCTCAAGAGACCGTACCATGCTGTTAATTATGGGCAACAAAGTGTTTTTTGTTGTTCTTTTAACTTTTTATTTAGGCCTTTTTGCATGTGCATAAACCGCTTCAGCGAAATAAAAATTTCTACAGTGCAAAATGTCTCTATCTACAGTATATCTCTGCAAACATTATTCTGCCAGTATGCAAATATAAAAGATGCCTCTATTTAAAACTGTGGTCCAACATGAAATGAAGGAAATGCCTCTCAAAGGAACTGGAGCTTGGAAATGACTGTATCTGATAAGGAGCCAGAGGAATTAAAAGCTCCCATCTGCAGAGTGACATTAATTCCTGCATTCACATTCACATTTGCTTCATTGTAAAAAAGTCGGGATTTTCAATTTGAAGCGATTCGGCAACTAGCTCTAATTAACTTCAGCATGTGGTAATTCCAATTCTTCAGTAATCCCACTTCCCTTTTTTGTCACTTTCTGACACCACTTTGTATCTATTACACTAACTATCGCTGTTTCTTCATTTCTACCCCCCTTGCTTCAGTCCCTTGCTTTCTCTGTGCAGAGCCTGTGATGACATTCTGAGTTGAGAGGAGCCAGAAGTCTGTGTTATATCATTGTGCCTCTCTGTTGGGAGCCTGGCCCCTTACGTATCTGAGGGAAGTGAAGTTGGCGTAAAAGTGAAAGTTATTTGTTTCAGATGCAATAACCCAAGGGATAAGCCAAGGACTTGTGGGCTGCTGATGTGCGACATGTTAGTGGTGTAGCAAGGTGTTTGTGTGTCAGTGTGTGGGAGGAGATGTTTAGGTTTGCGGAGGGCAATTACACTGGTACTCTTTGTGCTGTGATGTTGAAAACACCTTCACATCTAAAGTGACTTCTGTGAAAGCCAGTAGGTTGCCATGTTTGGGCTTACAGTGGGCCAGTTTATTCCCATCAAACATTCTTCCCTGGACAACTTGTTTTTTTCTTTTGGTTCATATCTGATATCCTTTAAAATCTCTTATCAGTACACAAATTACTCATATATAAACCTCTAAATAACCATGGATGTATTTTGATGTGTTCATGTATTCATTTCAGCAAATGGAAAGAACAAAATCAATTTCATGCTTTAGGATGTTTTTGTGAAACCATGTTGTTTCTTACCTGCAGTGTACCACCATGGGCCCTGCATCTGGAGGATTGCAAGCTTTCACCCGTCTCAGGAAGGCCAGGAATGGAGTGGGGTGCTCTGGCACCCCGTGGTCTGGCCAGGCTGTGAACTGGAACTGCCTCACCTCTCTCTTCTCACTGGAGCCATTCTGAATATGGAGGTAAACAATACAACTCACACTTAATAGCTGGTGTGGGGCCTAAGTAGCTATTGTAAGACAACAAAATCCAAATGCTCCTTACTTTAAAAAGTGCAAATGTCCTGACACAGTAGGTAGCCAGCTCTACTGTGTCTAGCAGTGTCACTTGGATGAGGCCGTATGTCTCCGTCCCTCTTGTTGGCCAGTATTGGTCACATTTTACCTGCAGTAAAGAGAAATATCACATTAGACAGCGTCCGGGTTGGGAATAAATGAACATTTCTGCCCCAAAGTTAGAACAGCATTGATGCATTTCTGTTATTTTTTAAAAACCTTTAACCATTTGAGATACATTTACTGAGTACAAATGTACACAAAGTCAAATAGAGGTAAAATAAATATCCAGATTTCCCTCATTCCTGCTGACCAGGTTTGATTTCGTAATCAATGAAATGGCCTGAGATATTTGTATAGAGCCAACGGTGCTATTAATTTTCCCGATATACTCTAATTACAAAAGTAACCACAGTTTCCAATCATATTACTGTCTCAGCTTTATTGCTATTCGAGTGTACAGCTTTGTTTCCCAGGTAACGGCCAATAAAACACTGTTCCATTACAAGCATTACTGCTTAGCTGACAAAGGGAAGCATTATTGGTGTTGGGGAGGAAACAACCGGGTTCCAATTCAGTTGTTTTTCTTCATATTGTCCATTCGAACTCTGGGTTTTAGCAGTATGTTTACCACAATCTAAATGTCATCATGCTCATTAACAAATCCTGTTGCCTGGTGCTCTGTGACTGTTAAAGTATCACAAACGGACACCAGTTTGTATGACTTGAGTATTCAAATATCTAACAATTGTATTCCATTCCTATTTCTATGCAGCTGCTACAACATTGACACCAGGAGTAATGAAATGATTCATAACAGCGTTTACTTGCAAACAGTCACGCTTTATATATTCAAAACATACAAAGACAGCTTGAGTGCTTCCCAGCAAAGGATATGACCGATTTAATATGAAAGACAGGAACTGTTGGCAGCAACAAAAGCACATTATGTACTACAAATGTCAAACAACATAATGGTATGGCACGTACAGGGTGGGAGATGTGTTGCAGGAAGCCTATATGGCAGAGCTAAGAAGCACTCTTCTATCACAAAGCATTGATAGAGTGAAACCTAACAACATGGACCAGATTTAATTTAAAAAATCATGCATTTTACAGTGCGTACAATGTTGAAAAGCAGCCAAAGGACTTTATTTGCTTTGCAGATTGTACAGATACTGAGTAAAAACTGCTTTCTGGCTTGAGTCAGCACCCCTGTTAACACGATGCAAGGCTCTTAGAAAAGACATACAAGTGTGAAGGTCAGTAGCTTATGGAGTCTGCGCGAGCTTTCATGTGCTCAGTCAAACACTGTAAGGTGTGCCACAGAGAGAGAGAAAGTGCCTTTTGACTGTGTCAACCTTAAAGGAGTGAGTGAGTGAGTGCATACAGCTGGGCAATGTAGCTGTCTTTGAATCACTGATTGTAATCCAGTGCCTTCAGCAGTGCTAGGCTAATGAAGGGAGCTGTGGCACTAATCAGTCAAGAGTAAACAAAAACAAAGTGTTGTTGTAAAGAGAGGATTGAGGATATCAGTTGGAAACAGAAAGCAAACCTGGCTTCTCCTGGAGAATAAATATGAAGGCATCTAGGGAGCGTCAGTGTACAACATACTGTACAAATGAAACAGAGTCACAAAAAAAAGGAAATACGGAGGACAAGGACGGCAAACTGATCGTGTCACTGATAGGATAGCAGAATTGGAAGAATCTATTCAGCAAATTTTCAATGTCAATTGAAGAACGGAAAATGATGTCACTTTAAAAAAAGTTCAGTTCATGTGAAAAAAACTTTTTTCGCTCAGACTGCTAAATCAATGTTTGTGTTTTTATGAGTTGGGGTTACACAGTCCAAAGCTTAACATAATACAAATGTTCAGTTTTTTCTCTCCCTTCAGAGAAGTATGGCAGTATCTGTATTCCTGTCTTACCCTGGACCTCTCCTCTAGTTTGGTCATCATGACGATGATGGCACTCCTCTGCTCCCAGATCATCCTCCAAAATTCACCAAATGTCTCTGGCAGAGCCCCTTGGGTGGCAATGTAGGCATTCTGCTTCCTGTAGCCATCAATGTAGTTGGCATTGATATAGTCACTTCCAGGAATACCTAAAAAGAGACGAGGTTTGACGTGACTTGTCAAGCTGAATAACATACAATGTACATAAGGATTGCTTCAATGTGTTGCAGAGGACAGGAAAATGTAGATAGATGTTGTCAGACAAACAAATTTAACCATTTTATTTGAGGTTGCTTTTTTTAGTCTAACACAATGTGGCAAAAACAAATGTCACAAAATAATGGCATTCGTTGCTTCCTAAGTTGGTCCAAGTCTTGAGTTTTCTCTACAGTTGTTTGAGGTAAGGTCAGATTGTCTCCCACACAATGTTCAGATGCCACTGTGTGAGGCTATCCTCAGGGTTTTCTCTAACTATTAAATTGAAAAATAGCATAAAACAGTCACATTTAGAACCAGAGTTACGGTCCATGAGGATTTGTATTTCCTATCAACAACACATTTAAATCCACAGTTTTGTGTCCCTCTTCCATATCTGCAACTGACTTACAGATAAAGCTTGGTCTGTGAAAGTCTATCACCTCACATGGAGAAAACCAAACCAACAAAAAAACTAGCAAAACAATTTTCCCCTCCTCACTCCTCCTTCCCTTTGCTTATATTAAATGAAAGGCACAGCAGCCTTCGAATCCAGGCGAGAGAGACAGAGCTGACAGCTAGTCAATGCTTTAGGACTGGCAGTTTAGGGGCTTCGTGCACACATGGTCGACCAAGATAAGTCTCATCTGCATGGACGCCACGTTTCAGAGAATCCCCTCACTCCAACTGCTTCCTCCGCCCCCTCCCCCTCTTCTGCAGACTCACTGTTACTCCCAGGTAACTTATTCAACAGAAAAAGGAAATAAAATGGATTATGAACCCATTCAAAAACCAACCCACATTATTTTTATTTCCAACTCTTCCCCGCTCTCTCTTTTGCTGTTGAAGTTGTCCACCCAGCCAGGCGGCTATTCATTTCCGTAATGGACAAGGGATACATACAATTAAGCCCAGTCTGTTTTCAAATTGAAAGGAAAAGCAAAACAGAGACATTAATGTGGTTTAATGAGAATGAGGCAAGTTGTTTATTGGACATTTGCAAATAAATGTTGCCTTTTATGCTTTCTGTCACTCAGGATTTGTATAAATTCTACCATTTTCTCTGTCAATGTTGTTATTGAGAAATCAACATTGCTACTGCGTTGTTCAGTACTTTGTACTCATTGTAGAAAAGCAAAGGAATCTTAAAGGTAATACAGGATTTTAGGGTGCAGTGCAATGATGATAAAGATATTGATTCTTAATAGTACATTCATGTTAAAACATTGTGCATTTGCACCCAGATGACCACACTTTCTCAGATTCCTACATTATCCTACTACAAAACAAATGTATTAAGTTGTCACTTTTGATTTTGATTAGATTATAATACTACTTTTGTAGGGTTAGCAGCAGGCCAGTGGCTCCAGTATAGCTCTTTTCTAGACAAGAACAGACCTGTAAGCGCTTCCACACTAAATATATAGCAGTGGAGAAAAGAGTCATTACTTTAATGTTCCAAAAAGAACACAGCATTCCTATAACATGGAATTTGCAAGGATCATGCTAACAAAAACAAATACATGCTAATTGAAATTAGAACATGTACAATTTGGGCAAATTAAGGGTAGATAAAGTTTCATGGCTTAACTTTAGAAACCAGTTTAATCCTGCTAAGCACAATATTTGTATGATCAGGCAACTTGGCAAGAGGTGCCTCGTCAGTTGTCAAAAGTAGAGCAAATTCAGTGATGTCACGACAATTAAAGTCCACAGATGTACTCGAGCACCAGAGCGCCTGTGTTTCGAAGATTTTGCTGATCCGTCCCCACGTCAATAAATTCTTAAAGTACTGTAGCTGTCTTCAAATTCTGATGTCAAATCCCAAATCCCTTTTTATTCAAAGAACTCAATCAGAGTAAACAATAGACACATTGCTTGCCAAAAGGCTTTGTTTAAGCTTTAGAAGGAAAAGAGGAAGTCCCTCATGTCCCTCTGGCTGAGCACTACTCGCTTGCTATAGCACAAAGGCTCCAATGTGGTTGTGCAGATGTGTTTATACGCCTGGCTAATGGAGTTCTATCAACACTCAAGCTGTGTGTTGTTTCAGAGAGACTGCGGAAAGGACTCTTTAAAGCTTTAGCTGTCTGTTTTTGTCACATTAGCCATTTACTCATTTGTTTATTGCCTTCGCCCTCCATGGGAGCAGCTCAATGGAAATGGTTAATTAATAGCTGTGTGTATGTGCTATTGTGTTTAATCCAATAAACTGGTAAAGAAGCCAGCACTTAACTACCCATTTCAAAATGGCCTTTCATTCCTTAGAATCTGTATTGTACAATGCAACATATCTTTAATGTGCCAAAGACTCTTACTGGACTGGTTCAAGTCAGGTTTGCGATGGGCTCAAGTGAAATTGTGAAAATACAAAATTGCCACTATCTCGCACTGGGTGCTGATGTTGAGAGCACATCAACCATATCTTGTGTGAGTCCTCTCCATGTAATGATATTAGAGATGCCTTGTCGATTGTGTCCCTCTGGCCAATGTAATTTTTGCACTTTATCTTGTGTGTTGCTGTGAGTTTTCTTTAACGGGTTCAACCGGTTAGCAAATGCACCAGCTTATATTATATTATTATTTTAAACAAACACATACCCTCAAACAAGTAATGCAATGTGTATTGCAAATTATAATGTGCTATGCTGTATACTTATCTTCCGTTATACTCATAGTTCTGCTTTCAAGGTATAAGTAATGCTCGAGAAACAGGTTGTGGATTAATACAAAAGACAAATTCATACAATTCATAAACAAAAAAGTGAGACATTTTAAAGAATCACCAAAGTCAGAGAAATAAATGCTGGTAAAACTTGCGTGTATCTCTCACTATAGGTTGTTGTTTAATCTGATTTGAATGCTTGCCTCAGCATTTTAAAATAAAATTGACTGTATTTAACAAGCCCTGGAGGCATGAGAGGAAATAAGTAGGCTGACATGCTTCTGTAGGAGAATATTTTAAAAGTACAATGTGGTTGCACTCCTGAGGTCTGAAAGATAGTCGTACTGGCTGTCAGTAGAATCGATACAGCAGTTGGGAGGGAAGATGTAGGTGGGCGGCATACCGTCAATAGCAGAGAGCAAGACTCTGGAATGGTCGTAGGCAATCACGTTGGCATATCTGTTCTTTGGTTTGTTGACCTCCAGGTTAGAGTGCTCCCATGTGAACTGCTGACCAGGGTCGATGGACTGCAAAGTAGAAGAACATTTGTTACCATGGAATATTTAGCGCTATATGAACATTTAACAGTAGTCCATTTCTAAGATTGAATTCAACTCTAGGGTATTTGCCCATGATCTGTTTGTGCCAGATCAACATCAGAAAGCTTAGTGAAATATGCCTTTCACCACAGAAGAACTGAAAATGAAAATCTGCTACATCAGAAAGCTAACTGAAACAGGCCTTTCACCATGGAATAACTATTAATTAAAAAAATCTGATCTATTGTAGTCTACTGATGTATAAACACATCTCTTTAAGAGGGTGCTTGAAACCCAAGGCCATACTACCTTGCATGTCTTTAGACATTTACCAGGCCCTTGTTTGCCAAGGCTATGAGGAAGGCAGTTTATAAAGGGGAAATCTCTAAGGATTGTGTCTCCAATGTGTCCTTTTTCCCCACAGTCTATTTTTGCATATCTCTACACTGATGGTACATTTGGCTGAGGACATAACAATTGTGTTAATGTCATGCATGCTGTTGATTTTTTAGTGCTGCTGGTAGACCTCCTTGTGTACAAAACAGTAATGACGAAAGGTTGTAAAATATTGATAAAATATTGCTTCATCTTAGCATGGAATAGTGTGTCTTAAGGCTACCGCACATACTGTAAATGCTGGCATACTATGATAGCCAGTGGGTGTCCACACACAAAACGTCAAGGCTCTTTAAGGCTGCTTAGAAATATGTCGTGCTCTTGGTATAAAGTACTTGAGGTTATTGAGCCCAAAGGCAATTATTGTTCTATGACTGAAAGCTGATTTAAGTTGACGAATAGTCTAACCCAGAATTTTTTATCTTCTCAGTTACTTTAAGTAGAATCTGTTCTGGCCTCTCAGTGTCTTGTAGAAAGGAGGGTGTCAACAGATACTGGAGTCTAAATTGACACTTTTGGTCTGCAAATCTTAAATTAAAAGTGGAAGAGAGCATTTTGTGGATGGAGTTCACTCAAAAACTATTTGAGCTATGTGTTATCTTTGGCATGAAATAAAACCTACATATAAATGTTTGGATTTTCAAGAAGATGCATTCTGAATTGGTCACAAAGGAAAAGCTTGTGCTCCATCAGCTTTCCTCATTTGATCTTTTAGGACTTTACGGCACATGTTACAATACCACACTTGAGACTAGTTCAGCAGAATTTGCTATCCAGGCCCTCTATCAGCTTTGTAAAGCAGAAGTTGATAATGGTCCCTCATCACCAATAAATGAACTATAAAATACAATATCACAAAGGGAAAATACAAAGACATGAAAGATAGCATTCCATTTTACATTACAGGGAAAATATTTTATGAGTTGATCTCCAATGAAATTAGCTGACACCCAAGTACAATGGGACACATTGCCCAACTCAGAGCCACATTACACACATCCACACCGGCCTTTTTATAATCTAGATGGCTTTGAATATTTAAAGAAATAATTAATGCGTAAAAATGAGCTTTCTTATGATCATTTTCTGACCAGTTTAATGATGGCAAACTTTATAATAGTACTAATGTATGTAAAGATGTATTTTTAAGAGCATATGAGCTTAATGTGAATACAATAATACATTTCAGACCTGAGTTCTTTATCTGCAGAAATCAACTAAAGCAGCAATGTGCAGGGGACAAACCACTGGCTTAGCATGATATTTTATCAAATATGTTGAAACTGTGGGCTGCAACATTGCTCACAATAACATTATTTTTTTCATTGTGCTCGCAAAATTGCTTTCCACTGCTCTCAAATAAGCACTATGAAATTCAATGTACTTAAGCTGCAATAATGATTGGGCAGCTTGGCAGCCACCCACATGGTGACCTCATAGATTCTAGAGCCATTGCATGACCCGCAGAGAGAAATGGGCAGAGAAAGGGTGACCGTTCCCATCTCACAATGCCCCTGAAAGGACCTCTCGCTCACTTAGCTTTTCAGGCTGTGAGTATTCTGTAAACATAAGTTAATCTACAAAGCAAAGCCTATATGAGGAAACATTTACATTGTCTGCCTGCAGCCCACCAGGTTTTGAGAGCACTTATATTTTAAGGACTTTACGTTTGAAGGTCTAATCACAAGATACATAAATATAACTATCACCTTTGTTCTGTGATACATTTTTATTCTGATAGTGGCCTTACATTCCAGAGTGAGACTTCACCTAAAGTGCAGATATGATTAACTGGTTGGACAAGTGTCAGTAAACTGTAGCCTTTGAAATCTCCAGAGTCTAGTAGTGCATTAGTCACTCCCATAAGCTGTAAAGCAATGGGTTTCTCGGGGATAAACAATACTGAATATCCTTCTATATACAGTATAGTATATAGAATACAGAGCAGGTAACATTAACAGGAATAAATCATTTGCTGAAGTGATGAAATAACATTGGCACTGCAAACCCGGTTGGCTGGAACTGCACATATGTTCTGATCATATTTTGCCAGTCCTCACCATATGGATATCCGATATAATCACGGTATATTAATTCATAAACCCTGATTTCACCTTTAACTAGTAACAATTACTGTACAGGTGTTTTTTTTTGGGGGGGGCACATTTTTGACTCGTCAAAGGAAAAGCACAGGTGTTAGTAGTAACATTAACGACAGCCTCTTTGCAATTTAATGGTCTCAGTAACTCATGTCAGCGAGCCAACAGGCACAATAGCAGGGGCCTAGAACTGGAAATGGAATGCAGCCATTATTGTTAATAATTACACCTGTGCGTTTCCTGCCATGACACGTCAAACTCCCTGTCGTGAAAAAGGCTCACTGTCTGGTTTTAGATCTCTGTGTCAGGCTGGTGAAAATATTCCTCATGAAAGTAGTTCCTAACCCCACTATCAGGTCATCCACCAAACCCAGTTGACACATTTTTGACATGCTTGAACTGCTGTGTGGTTGGCATGGGTATGCAGTGATAGGATTAAGTCTTTCTGGAAAATATCATTAAATGCAAGAAAATAAATAGTGATCGTAGTAATCATCAGAGTTTATGTAGGCACCTGACATATGCTCCTATATAATAATAGATATTATGTTGTCTTTAAGCCACAACACTATTGCTACAACATTTACCACAACTTCTAAATCAACATTTGCTTAGACTGACCTCATATTCCTGTGAAAACTTGAGGTTGTCGTTGGCTTTGAGGCGCTCCTGATGATCTGCCAGGTCCATAATTGGGATCGGAGGGTGGCTAGCCATACCTGTCAATCACATGCACTGAAGGTCAGTCACCAGCCTTGTAAGAGGGCATCACCCAAGCACAAGCTAGCGGTCAATCATTAGATAAGCAGCATGTGTGTTTAACGGGAGGAATGGAAGAGTGGATCTTGTTAGGCTAGTTTGTTCACTCAAAGCAGTGGCCATGCTCATAGAGAGAATATGGACACAGAAGCCAATGAGAAGTAATCCAGCACACTTGCCCCAGTGGGACTCTCCCTATTGAGAGAGAAGAATGTTATTCACACAGAAAGCTGCCGTGGATAGTTAGCATGACAGTAAGACACAGACACAAACAAACATCCCAAAAAAACAAAGGAACAAAAAACATTCAAAAATGTTAGGCCAGATGTTGACGTCTGCTTTGAGTGATGACATGTTTTACAGTCATTTCAAACTCCGCCTCCTGTCATGACATAACATTAACACCAGATGGATTAGATGGGGGTGGGAATACAAGACTAGGCAGAGGAAAAGAAGGGAATTAAAGCTAAAAAATAAACCAATACAAAAACAAATCATGTCAAATGCATAATCGAGACCAACTAACTTGACAAATGGAGGTTACTGGGGTGACTGGGCGCACCTGAACCTGTGGAGGAAATGCCGGTGTAGTTAAAGACATTGCAGATGTCATAGCGATGTGATGACTATTTTCTTCACAAACAGAAGGTAGAAATTGAAATGTGGACAAGAAGTAGTTAAATGATTGTGTGTATTCTAAATGGGACATTCATTAGTAGCATACAAATCATGCTAGAAGCTTGACTATGCCACATGCTTATTTCCGAGAAATAAGAAAGCGTACAGGGAGTAAAAGCCCTAGCACCGCAAACCAAAGTCAAGCAACCATAGGATATTATTTGACATTCATTTTAACCTGAGGATGCTGACATGGTGATCTACTATTTGCATACCCTGCAGCATAAAGTTTCAGCCTGGAGTTAACTTCACTTGACTTTGAAAATGTAGAATATGGGTGGTATTCAAGTTATGTGTGTCATTAGCATATTTAAGAGCTTAGATGAGGGAAAAGTGTAGCATTTGAACATTACTGATATTCACCAAGACACCTTTTTGTACATCCCGTCGCAATCCAGCCTGTGGCCGATGATCAGCAACTCAAGAATTCAGGTGCTATTTTGACACGCCAGGTGGATGACAGTCTCTCTCTCTTCGATTGAGATGATGTTTCATGTCTGTTGCTGGCACAAGTGGGCATTAGCTAATGGAAGCTGTGCCTCGTTTTCCCACCCACTCTCACGTCTCTCTGAAAGATGGCGAAGGGTGTTTCTATCGCAGCCCACTACTCAAAATCCATTTCCACCACTGAGGGACAATGAAAGTACAATTTCCAACACGGCATCGCTCAAACATCAAGCATCCTTAAGATGAAAATGTCCATTGAGGGGTAAAGAGGTGAAAGCAAGGGTAGAGAGAGGTGGTCTAATGTAGAAGTGCTTCAGGACAGGAGAAAGTGGTCACGTGGTCGGCAAAACATTTTTGGGTCTTTTTGAGCAGCCATAGAGCCAAGATACCAGCTCTCAGAAAGGCTGTTCGGGGGGGGGGCAATGAAATAGTGGGAGGATAGTTGAGATCACTTTGAGCCAAAAGGAAAAATACCCCTCTGCCAGGATGAAACAGCCAGTAATGGTCCTAACATCACTGAAGAGCTTTCATAAATATGCACAATCTTTTTTTCAAAAATTAGCCTGCAGGGATAATTCATCCTCCTTTCATACAAGCTGACCTGGAAAATATGGCTTTGATATTACAACATTATTGGTAGTTTCTGAACACCTGTCCCAAAGCAGTTGCTGCCAGAGGAACTCAAACGACTTTAAGTTAAGTGTCTCTCTCTCGGTCTCGGTCTCTCTCTCTCGGTCAGGACGGGGGCAAAGATGCATACCTCCTTTCCAGGTGATAAATGGACTGCGACTCCCATCTTTCCCCCAGGTGAGAAACAGCCACACCACTTAGGCCAAGGCATGACCACAGACCACCACTCACCTCAGCGCTAAAGGTCAGAGCAAGTAAACACCAGTGTTTTCCGGCTCGTCGCCACTTTTTTCGTCACTATCCTTTGGCTCGCATACAAAAAGGGACACAGAGCCACGGCGCATTTTGTATTTCCTGCTGCGCCCTGTGACTTCCAGCAGTAGGATTCCATCCAGGTGGGTCTGTACTATTCTGAGTAAGCACGACAAGTCTTGATGACCTGGATAACGCAGGTGCAGGGGAAGATGACAGCTGCCATGAATCTGTCAAGCTTGCATTTCCGCCTCTTCATTTTCCACTGAGAAGAGTCTCCAGGGAGGTAACTGTCAGTTTTGACCCTCTGTGCCTTCTCTAAGCACCTGTCCACTGTCTACCTGCAACTAACTGCTCACTTGTTTGACGCCAATCTCACTACAAAGATAACGTTATGATATCAGGTTTCAAGGTCAGCAGTGCTTGCAAATGAACAAAAAATGGATGATATAGGGCTCATTTGCAAATGTACATTATACCTTTTAAGCAAGCAATCCGTAGCATTGGCAACCCTTTTCATAATGCATATTCACTTGTAAACTCAGTTAATGAAATGGCACGTCACTGGCTTCATTTGGAATACGTACCAGGCGTTTGGAAGTTGAGACGTCGAAGCTCAACGGGGTCAGTGGGATGATGCAGTGGCATTTCCTTGCTGTTGGGAAGACTGCCTTTCCTAGCTTCAGATTCTGCTCTTTTTCTGCAGAACAAACAGCAAATTGTAATTATATTTGATAAACTATATATTTTTTGGTCCTCAAATAACCGCCAAGCCTGCCTTGTGGTCTAGTAAATACAGCAGGCACACATGTAATTTAGGAGGTGACAGGACTACATTCTTACAATATATACGGCTACAGGAGGTGGACTAAATAACATCACTTCACAGTATAATGCGAGCCAATACAATAGCCATCAGCCATTAAATACTACCTTCAGTGAAGCCTTTAGTGAATGTTCACTTTTCAACTATAGTGTCAGATTGGTGCCAATTCAACTCTATTGTATTATCTTGTAGAGCATTCTTATTTGTTCCACCCCCCCCCCCCTTTTCTTCTGTATTTTGAATGCAAGTGTCAAGAGCCTGTGTTTGATCTCTCTTTCACGTCTTTAGTGTACAACGTGGTCACCTCTGACGCAAGATGTCGTATGAATCAAGTGTCAGTTTCATAGAAGGCAATGCGGTTTGTTCAAAAGAATCATCACAAAAATGGTCACTGACATAGATCAGTGTTTCGTAGGAGGTAACTAGTAATTGCAATATTATATTTTGATATTAATTTAAAGTTAGTTAGTAGGAAAAATCAAGACATTTGTGCTTTTTATTTCCCAACAATTACCTGCTGACAGCGGTCATAGGAATAATATTGCATTGCTGATAGTAACATGTGCTTAACATATGTTCATGTTGATAAAGCACATAGCATGATTTCATGTATGACATCAACTCTAGTGGGAGACCAATTTCTATGTGTTTTTATATAAAATATGTACAGAAAAAGGGTTTAAAGGGAATTAGTTTTCCTCTACTTATTTCTCACGCTTACCTGTCTGGTTTGCTGCTCCATTGGTCAGCAAGAAAAGAAATATCGACACAACATTAGGTGGTAAGACCTTTGGCTTTATATAATGGAGAATTTACCAGAAACTTTTCTTTAGAATCAGCGAATGACTGACTACATACAAATGATACCAATCATATCTTTGCTTTGCGTGCAAGATTAGTGATGCTTCACTTCAGAGATTATGCTCAATTATGCAGCCTTGGGGCTCTTTGTTTCAAATACTACAGTTTCCCAGGTGCATCCAAGATTTGTACATTGTATGTCTGCTATTTCAAGCTGTTTCAGCTGATTGCTTCTTGTTCAAGCATAAAAGTCATCTCTTGACTCCTAATTGCTGTGTCTGTCTTTTCCTGCAAATAAGCCTACCACTGTTGCATTTATTAAAATCAAGAATTATGCATCTTCAAGATTTATCAATGTGGTATTATAAATGCGAACATGTGGGATCTTCATTTTTAATCAATGTGTATAAAGTATGTACTGCATAAAAAAATAAACCTTTTTATTTAAAAAACAATTAGCAGATTCTATCGGCCTAGTAGCAGACATGACTTGACTTAAATTTACTTATTCTATGCGTAAGTGTACAATTTACTCAGATTTATGTTTCTCTCTGATGAAGCTGCACATTGTTATCCCCATGTGAGTACCCACAGCTCAACATTACATGGTTGCTGCCCTTTGTTTTGCACACAAGGGGCACTCTGTCACATGAAAATTGATCTTGACATGAGAAATACCTCCTGGTTATGCACCAAATGTTCCCTACCGTGGCGGTGACAGTGGCTTGGTAATCGATGTGTAAATCTGCCTGCCATTAATGGAAAATCTGAAGCCCCCCCCCCGTGCACACGATATTTGTTCACTTTCAATTCACCTTTGTATAAACCAAAACTTTGTATGGATAGAATCCAAGGACAATACGGCGCAAGAGAGAGACAGAATATACCTGTATGCATAAACCTTTATTGATGTATTTTATGTCTTCAGTATTGGTCCTGTTACTGATTATAAGATGTGCTGTCCTCTTTGCTTAATAAAAAATTACTTCTTGAGTAACGTGTGAAATTCTGCTTTGGGCTGAATATTATATATATATATATATATATATATATATATAT
>JAVQJD010104672.1:0-28910 GCA_036023655.1 Nannoperca australis
CTGATGAGACGTCCTGTTGTTTTCAATCATGGTTCTATGCACTTGATGTAAAGCTCTTATTTTGGAAGTCGCTTTGGATAAAAGCGTCTGCTAAATGCCTAAATGTAAATGTAATGTAACTCTCCACTCTCACCACTCCAGACTTCCCGTCTGCTAGTCTTGGTAGGTCGGTAGGATATTTGGAATCCTGTGTTTGAATTAAATATTCATGGATGTTACGTCCCCAGCTAGATGGTGCTAGGGGTTGTGGAGGGAACGAACACGCGACAGATATCAACATTCATGGCAATAGAGCGTGTGTAATTTGACAGAGAGAGACAGACTCTGTTTGAATGTTGAGCACAGTGTTTGCAGCTGACGAAACAGAAAGAGTATGGAAGTAATTGAATCCCTTAATTAGTATAAGTAGCAGTAGAAGTGGTCACAGAGGGGAAAAGAGACCTGCCGGTATTTTGGGGGCTCCAGCTGAGTGTCTGTCTGACTGCCTAATTAAAACTGCTGAGTCACATTTGGTGACTTCAGTTTTGTGCTAAATGCAAAAAAAGAAAGAAAAATGCTGTCATAGCACAAAGAGTATGGATTCTATCACCTAGATTTATTTATTTATTTTTGGACACATGTATGTACATTTTCTGTATCAACTGTAGGAATTAATTTTTTTGTTACACAGGAAGAGAATAGTATACATGATGGACAATTTACATTAAAGGGTCAATTCACCCAAATCACAAATACCAAACTTTCTAAATTTGCCTTTTTTTTTCTTTCAATTTCATGTGCCAGGTTTTCGAGACGTCCGCCACCACCTTACAATACAGTGGAGGTAACTGGAATTCCATCTGCTCAGAGCATTGAAAATGACGCCAAGACCGGGAGAGGAGTTGTCTATCAAGGGTGGCATAATAAAGAGTATAGAGAAAGAAGATGATGCTTGTCGTGTTTGTTCCAAAGTAAACTTAGGCCACGTTATATATGCATCTCCAGAATTAATGTCAGTGTGTGACAGGATAGTAGGGTGCATATCAATGCATGTGGCATGTTTATTTCTGTCTCCTGTGAATGTACTGTAGTTTTTCATCTTGGTAAAGTAAATGATCCAGTGTAGTCCAGCCTCCCCCTGTATGCGTACTGAAGTGTTGCTCTGTATGTTTTGCTGGTGCGGAACTCTGTGACTTACCGGCCCATTTCAATGCTCTTTGGCTGTGGGAAGAAAATGCTAATGAACAGCACCGCGCTAGCAAGTGCTCTACCTCTCTCTGCAAAAATTACATGATGTTGTTTTCTGCCCTCATAGTGAATAATGGAATTTTTCTTTCTCACTGATCTCTGTCATACTCTTTCTCTCTCTCTCCTCCTGGCTCCTCTTCCTTTCCCCTCCCCTTCCCTCTCTCCTTTACTTGTGTTTGTGTGCATACTGTTTTCAAGATTTTTATTAGCTATCAAGTCAAATTCATACATATTTCCTGCATCATAACAGGCCCGGCAGACAATTCATTGGTGAATATAAATACATGAGAATATGAAAATGCGAGATGAGGCAGAGGGAGAGAATGGGGCCTGTCTGTCCCAGGAAGATGTGGGATTCTTCTGGTTGCTGCATAGAGAGAAAATTAACAAGCAATTTCCATCATGATTTATAGCGGGTTAAAGATTGGACACGGAACTGAATTATAAAGCAGGAATGATAAAGCCAGATGGCATTCCTATACGATGGCTTGCTATTGTTTATAAAAACAGAGTATGAGGAAAATCGCTTTATTACGTAAAATCTTCTCTTCCTGCAAAATAGCTTTAATTGCTTGAGTGTCGTGTAAAATGTAGCGCAACTCAAACTAGTTTTATTTCCCCTCTGAATAATGCAGACTAAAGGTATTATCATGTCATACCTGGTGACAAAAAAGCCTTTTAAACTGTTACATTTACTCACACATATAGAGTAGATAGAGCATTGGATTTATGAACGAGTAACATTTTTTGTGGGGTTGGACAACAGGATTCATCCTCGGCTACTGACTGCAGAAGCACTTTCAGTATCTGATGATATATGATCACATATCTATCAAGTATCTAATCCACAGTACAATCAATCATTCTGTCCAGTCAAGTGCAGCAGTATGTGAAGACCCCAGTGAGGGGAAAAGTGGAGAGGCCATCTTGTAATTAGTCACTATGAAGTGAATGATAATGAATTGGATTGGATTGCTCATTTGATTCCAATAATGGATCATATAATTAGCAGTCTTTTTCAATTCAATTTTTGTCCTCCACTCTAATTCATCTTTCGGTTGAACAGTCTATCCACAAAGACCTTCAACCCCATGGACTGGAATTCAGAGCTTACTTCTGAGACACATGCATCAAGGACTGTGGAAACACATTTACAGTATTAGACGCAATGCATTACACAGGCTCAATTATACAGAAATCCACTAATTCATAGATTGTCCTTAGTTAGAGTTAGTGAGAGAGTTAGATTCAGAAAAGTGGAGGGGCTTGTGAAGACTGCAACATGGTAAACAAGAAGTAGGGCAAAGGAGAAGGCTAGCAGGTGAGTGCAGAGTGTAGAAAAAGTTAGGAGACCGAGGAAACTATGGCAACAGATTACACAGGCTGGGGAGTCAGCATAGCTGCAAAAGCGTATGGTTAGGCTATCAAAGCAACTTAACGAAGAGTGGCTGGAGACAATGCCTTAAATACTCTGAAGCATTGAAAAGCATCTGGAGGGTAATCAGGGAGATGCGGTGTGGCTGAGGCAATTCAGAGTAGATTGCAGAATTATTATGTGATGCAGAATGCTTGGCCGGGATGCAATTTAAATTGTATCATACGAGATTATAGGTTTTCATCTGCAAAAAAGTCCTCCACAGTGGCATTTTATTAGTTTCTTTCTAAATATGCAACCCAGGAAAATAAGTGCTTGTTCTTCTTCTAACGCAGACGGTCCCCTGAACACACACTGTACATCATCTATGTTGAAATTCAGTCTAGCCGGAGGCAGAGTTGTCTGGCATCTGACTAAGCCAAAACAGATGCTGAAGCAGCAGATGATGAAAATATAAAAATCTGCTGATAAACATAAAAACAATGCTAATGTTAAATTTTGTCGAGTGGGTCTCGTGTACTGCACATCTAGCTTCACTGTTGATGTTACTTCTTTTTGCACTTGTAGCTGTTGCAATAACTTTACCCTGTGGCCAATGGCCTCACATTGATAGCCAGAACCTGTCTCACCACACCCTGTTGCTCACAAAGTCATTTCTCATGCCACTATAAACATCCATCTTTCTTTATTTCAGAGCCACACTCACGTGATTTAAGAATTATAGTGGCGATGCTTCAGAATAAGAAACCAAACAGTGCTGTTATCTGTTGAAGGAGAGAGGCATCCATCACTCTGAGACCAGAATAAAGGGCAGCAATGGGAGTAATTATCTGTGGTAAAAGACAATGATGTGTGACTTCACAGGCACAAGTTCACTGTGAGCTCAATGAATTCTTCACGAACTGTACTAAAACTTGAATGTTAGAGATAGTTTATAAGAAGGGTTATTTGACCCTTCTGATACTTATTTGAAGGGTCATTTGGAAAGCAAAGTTGAATTTGTTTCTCATGGTTTTATTAGCTATATTTGCCAATAAGTACTTCAAAGTGCTTAATAATGATAATTGCAATGTCACTTTAAGTTCATTAGTAAGTTTTCTATTTAAAGTAAACTTTTGATAAAGAAATCAAGCAGGCTGAAGCAAGGGACTGTGGTGGAAAATTAAACAAATAGAGAAATTATTATATTTGTTAAAAATGCAGTTTTTCAACTTTGTTGCAGTGGCTTATATTTAGACCTTCAGTTCTGTATTATTCTCAAAGCACTGAGGCAAAAAAACAATTCCCCCCTCCCCATAATGCCCTAACATCCAATTTTCTTCAGAAATGGACTGAACTAAATAACAAGATATCATGAAAATACTGCTTCCATGCAGTTTTTTTCACTATTGTTGTGTTGCTGCAATGTATTATTTTTTTTTTAAACCTACAGTTTTTTCAAATGGAGCAAAACTACTTCAACAGCTGCAGCTGGCTTGTAAGCAGCAGGTAAATTGGCTTGGAGTGAATTGACCACTTGGTGATTATTCTTTGATATACATCTCTGCTTTTTCAATCAGATCAATACACGTTTTCTGTCTCTTTAGCACACGCGCGCACTTACACAATGAATGCATGTTGCAAAGAGAGAGAAGGCAGGACATCTTAATGTGAGAGTGGCTGAGGAAAGACAGACGAGTGCAACAGACAGAGAAATATTAATAGGCAAGCAATGAGAAACTGAGGGAAAAGTAAAAGAGGAGGTGTGTGTGTGTGTGTGTGTGTGTGTGTGTGTGTGGCAAAAGTATCCCATGCAATTGGGTCATTCTGAATAATTGGCTGCCGGAAGCTCTCATTAAAACCATCTCATGTTTGAGGCCTTTGATCAGCCTACGGACCGAACGTAAATAGTTCAGCGAACACATTAAGGCCAAGTGAACTTAAGTTCATGAGAAACACAATTTGTACTATGGGGAGTTCAGCTGCATCGTTATTGACTAAACATTTGGCACCAATCACTAATCAGTTCTATCATTACTTCCACACCTTTATATCCTTTTTATTTATTTTATAAGGAGTTCATAAAGAACTTTAGGCA
The DNA here is from genome assembly GCA_036023655.1 of Nannoperca australis. Taxonomy (NCBI): domain Eukaryota; kingdom Metazoa; phylum Chordata; class Actinopteri; order Centrarchiformes; family Percichthyidae; genus Nannoperca; species Nannoperca australis. The sequence goes on from JAVQJD010104672.1 coordinate 4,680, forward strand.
CATTTTGACATTTAGTCCATTAGAAAAAGCAGCCTTCAAATTGACAGAGAGATTGTCAAACCCTCAGACTGACTTCAGTAAGTGTGCGTCGTATATGTGGCTGCTTTTTATTATACCCACCTACTGAGCACAAACAGACCAGGCTTTACATGTAATGGAACGATGGCTACTTTTGTTTGATTAGGGAAAAATATGACCATACATGCTGCTAAACACTCATACACAGTTAGCATAGGGTCAACTGAAGCACAACTACTGCCAGTCTGCACCACCTGTTGCCTCCCACTTGATTCATGTGGGATTTCCTCAGTGATGGACAGTGGCTCGTACAAGTAGCCTAGTCTTTGACTCAGACAGCATGTCATAAAAAGTAAAGGTCTCCACAATACAGTTGTCGACTGCAATAGCAGACTGCTAAAGCAATGCCCTCAAGTGGAGAGAAGAAAACATACCTGATCTCTGCCTACGTCTCCCTGTAGTCTTCTCCACCTACTGACATCAGAAACCCTCACTGTCATCCAGAGAACACTGGCACTACAATATAGGCATAGTGTGGGGAATAATCCATTGAAGTTGTTAAATGTAGCAGAAAATCACACAGTATCCTTTTCTTCACCAGGTCAAATGTGATTGTTTGCAACCATTATTTAACGCTGGAGTAGAGTTTAATTTCTAAATTGAATGTGTTATTGCAAATGTATTTCATATTTGCTTCTCAACGTGAAAGCACAAGAATAATGTTTACCCAGTTACGTTGCAGACTTCGATGTAGCTTCGCTGTTGTTAAACATCATCATGAGAGAAATTTGCCATCCCTAATTGATTTAATATGCTTGGAAATTAGTCTCATTTACTTGGCAGAAAATGCACTCTCAACACCAATATTGTCTGTTGCTGTATCTTGACATATCTCTCACTTAGCAGAGGCGTACAGAGTTGGTAGGAGGATGTTGTTATTATATTAACAAAGACTGCTCAAAAGCCTAATTGATGGAGGGGGAACATTTGCTGTGTTTTCTTCTCAACCAAACTCATACTAAAAGGAGGTGTCAGTGACTCATATTTTTTAGTACCTAAAACTAATGGATGACAAAAATGGTTTCAGCACTGCTTTATTAACAAGCATTAGTTTACTGCACAAGGTCATACATAGGTCACGGATGCATGTTGTACATGTGCTGCAGTTGTGGGTTTATACTGTGCATGGACACAAGCTGCAACAAACACTATACTTTTCTTTGCCATAAGATATTTATGACAGTATTTCCTTCACTAGTAAATTTTCCATTTGTTAATTTGTCCTCTCTCACAGTGGGCTGTTGTGTATGTCATCAAAACACTGGCAATATCCTATTTTTTGGGGAAGCTCACAGCTATTAGTTTCCTGCAAGTTCTCCTCGGGGAAACAATTCTTTGAAGTCCCAACTACCAAATAAAAGCTGCACTACATTTTTCACTCTTCTCTTCCACTCTCCCACTACCCCTCCTATCTTTCTGCCTCTCCCAAGAGAGGTACTCTGCCCTAACACAAAATCCCTTTTCACAAATATGATGAATACTCATAAACATGTGTATCAATAGTACATCAACCTATTTATATTTAATGTTTTAGATATTCATTCATTTTGGCTATTAGTCCTGGCTTATCTTCCTTTTTTTTCATTAATTCAATTTATCAACATGGAAGAGAAACCATTCACTACTTTATTCCCCCTGCATTCAAACTCCCCTTTACTCCCCCTGATACTGAATATGCAGTAGTGAAAGCCACATGTAATCAGACACATACACACATACATTTGCACATACACAGTGCTGCAGACAATTAAAAAGTCAATAATCTATGGTGAAAAGCATTACATTTAATGTTTGTCAAATAATGAAAGCTGAATTAGTGCTAGATATTCCCTTTCTTTATTTACATTTCTTCTTTAATTACCAAACATTGCTTTTCTTGTCCCCAAGCAAATAAGTGTACACACCCAACTGCTCTATTGACTCAATGAACATCCATAGAAAATCAAAGCATGTGGATCCATGGATAGATATGCAGAAAGACCAATACCAATTACTATGTGGAAAGTAAGAAATAGAGCTTCTAAATCTTCTGGCTTCTAAGTCTTTAATGCTCAAGCAATTAAGTGAGAATAGCATGAACACGGTTAGGGTCATCGCTAATGGGATATCAAGACTGGTGTTGTCCAGCTAATGTAAAACTCTGATTTCTCATGTGTTTTACAGATGGTAAAAGGCTGCCTTGCTAACACCTGCTGTGCATCAAGCATGAGCACATTTAACAGCCAGTGTCACACCTCCTCTGTAAGAAAATGGTGTAAGGCTACTGAGGCTTAGGAAAATGCAAATGTTAAATATATTCAGCCCACATTTTTCATGCATTTTCTTTTTGTTCCAAATAAGCAAAAGAAATTCCCAGAGTTCTCAATTTGCAGTGGGCATATTTACATCCAGTTTTGCTAATTTAATGTGCTTCAGTTCTATCTGAACTTTATATCAAGGATATTGCATATAAACACTTTTATTCCACCATAACAGCAAATTCCTATGGCTTGTTAAAAAGCAGTTATGGAGTATATTTTGCTAACAAATAAGTGAGCAACAACCTGATAATTATTGAATTGTTAATTAACAGTTCCTGAATAACTTTGATTCAAGTATCTGTGAATAGGAATAACCAGATTCACAAATATTTATGAAGTTTGAAGACATCATTACCTAATGATCCATTATTATTGTATCTCTTGATTTGTTCTCTAGTAACTCTGCGTTATCTACTTGCAAGTTTTTCAGGAACTACTTGTTAATGATTCATTAATTATCAAGTTGTTCTTTCTCAGTCCTTAGTAACAACTCACATTTCTGTAAACCGTATTCTAAAGTGTTGCCATAGCGTGAATAATGAAGTAGACATCTCATCAATAAGCCGGTGACTTTAAAGTTTGGTACTCAGAATCCTCTTTTTGTGAGTGCTTCCCATTGAGTTACTGTGTGGCCATGAAGGCTGCTGTTCACCATCAGGGCCACAGCGGCTGCAGCCTCGCTATACTTTTTATTACCTGTAAAACTTGATTCATCTTCACTGTTTAGATGAAAGCTGGCCATCTGTTGCTTTGTGTTCCATGACCCCTTGCTTCTGTCTCTCCGGAAGACCTGGTGGGGGGGACACGACGTCACTGATGACACTTAAAAGACTCAAATCCACAATTTCTAATATTAATGTAGACCCCTAACAAATTGAGTGTTTCTTTCTTAGAGGTTTTCACTGTTCGCTTACATTGTTGGCTTCTAAAATGTACAAGACAGGCAGTGAACCCTGGTCTTTGGTGTCAAAGTACTGCACATTTGTTAGCCATGTAAGCATTCATCAACTGCCAAACCTCTTCAAGGAAGGTAATTAGTGAAATCATCTGGTGTAACATTTGGTTGGAATTTAACCTGAGGTAATTATGGAGGCTGAGCGTGCCAAGTCAATACTTCCCTAAGACAGAGTCATCTTTGGGGGGAAGGGAGCAGTAGCATGACAAAGCATCTTCACAGTTTGCCATTAATTAAGCCACACAGGTGTTCCTTTCACCTGTTTTTTCTGTTTATGTATTATAACATTCTGTTCAGTTGCCTTTTCCACATAATGGATCCTAGGGTTGAAAATTAAATATGACCTCTCTATCATTGTTTTTTTTTTGATATCCTTTTTTGGTCAATGAAACATTTCAGGTTTCCCTAAAAGCATCAGAGACGACACAAGAAGGTCATTGAACACTAATACTACTAATAACTAACTGTGTAACTAGCGCAAGTAAACGTTATCTAACATTCAGTTACTATTGTGTGAGAGGCTGTAAAAACGGGCAAACTGAAATAAGAAATGATGGTTAATTTAAATACACTTGATGGCTGTCATGAAAAGGTCCAATTACAGCCTGCATACCAAATTTCTGTTCACATCATCTGTAATTAAAGTCAGATTGAGGATTTAAATGTTGAGGCAACAATATTTGTATTCTGTCCAGGCACTTATTCATTCACTGTCTGAATTATCACTTGGATTCGGGCTTTTAAATAAATGTAATCCTGAACCCACCCATCCCAAAAGTTATATCCCCACAGTCCCTTGAGACTTTGTAACAACATTCAGCCTCTAACAAGAAACAGATGAATCAATCCGTTTTTCTGTTTACCAATAAAGTCATGCACACAATACAACTAAAGCATTTGCACCCGTGGCTCCCCTTTTGGGAATACATCCAACAGAAATCAATAGTTCCCTCTGAAAAGCACAGTATACGTATATGCAACAGTTTGTTTCAGAGTCTACAGAGAGAGCCTTTCTATGCTGACACACATCCCACTACTCTGGCAGAAAGATCAACAAGGTCCCTCCCACAGCGTCTCTCAAATCACACTCGTAAAGGCAGAGGCTAATAAGGTGTGGGTGCACCTCACCGACTGGCTGGACTGCTGCTGCCGTCTCCAACCATTTACCAACATTTGTGCCTCATTCCACCAAAAAAACATATTCACTTTCAAATAATTCCTGGAGTAAATGAAAGACAGACAGTGGCATTATGTTTGACCATTTCATTTTATTTGCCTTACTTTGCTCTCCTTCGTGCCTGCCGCCATCTTGTTCTTCCCTCATCCTTTTTTTCCTGTCCTCACATAGTCCTCTATCTTTATAAACCCTCCATTATCAACGCAGCCCAACCTCACACTCTATCCCACCCGTTTGTCTTGATGAATGTGTGTATTCAGCTATTTCACGAGAATATTTGTAGTCCTGTTGCCATGGTGGCTTGGCTTGTTTAATTAATATGGTAAATTTGTCATTAACAGATTTTTGGTATTTTCAATGAAACATTATCTCAAAAACTTTTGCAATAAAACTTCCTATTTCTGAACTATTCTTAATATGTTCTTAGTTGTATTATTTGTTGAAGTCAATTAAAAAACGGTGTATTAAATTTGAGGATAATTTGAGGTAAGCCATGTGGCATCTTGGAATAGAGAACAGCTTTTGTGCAAATCTTGGCACAGCTCAGTCTTTTTTTGCCCATGAGAATAACTTGGCAAAGGCAGTCAAGTGTTCTCTTGCAGATAATCAGTCTTTTCAGCTTTAAGCTCTCTCCAATAACCAGAAGTGTTTTGTGACCACGGCAATGACTGAACTACTGTGCCTCTTTCACTTGCTGATGAACCAGACGCTTGCTTTAAAAATCCAGTGCGCCAGCTGCTATTGCTGCGTCACACAAATTAATCTCTTTTAAGGGGAGTGATGTGCCGAAGTGTCAAAAGGTGTGTATTCGGGCAGCTGTGGTTTCCTCTGGTGCATTTAAAGATAATGCAAACATTTTACCTACCAAAATGTCAAAACTAGGTCAATGACAGATATTGAGACAGTCATAAATTGGATTTAGTGATAGTTTGAAATATGTATTTGGTACCCACTCCTGATGCATTTGTCAGATTGTCAGATTGGTATTGTACAATTCCAGCAGGTCTTCCCCAGGTAAGCCAGTTGAAATATGATAATGGAGTTGCTAGGGAGTTAATGGTTTATATTAAATAAAGGTTTATAGGGCCCTCCCACAAATTAAATCAACAACTTGTAGGAAAATCCGAAAAGGTAAAAAAAAAGTTTAATTGATCGTTGTTTAGGACTTACTGTTCTTGTAATTTGCCATTTTGGTCCAGCTGGTGCCCGTCACATTCATCATTTCATCCTCTTGGCTCTATACAGAGTGTTTCATTGAAACTTTGATGCTGAAGATCATACAGTTTCCATGTTTTTTCCTTGGATTTCACAGTTGCACTTTTAACAAAATGTCCAACTCACAATGAAATTTGGACACAATTTTAATGTGACAAATCCTGAAGCTTGCACATGAAAAGAAATCTAAACAGTGTTTACATTTTTAGCTCTGTTGAGTACTGATTAGACTAGATCATGATATACAGTTTGTTCAAATGACAGTTAAAATAATTAAAACTAGGGGCAATCAAGACAAAGTGACTATTAAGGAAATGGAATTCAGTATTTTGTAAATGCTCATCTAATTGCAATCACTGGCATTTGATCATGAATGAAGAATTTATTTTTTCCATTATCGCCATCCACCCTTAAATCCACCCATCCGTCCAGAATGATGACAGCAAACTAAGTAGCCCACATCCTATAAATGCACACTCCAGGTGCATTTGTCAGATTGTCAGATTGGTATGCATTGCACTCCTCCAGCAGGTCTTCCCCAGGTTACCTCCACGTTATATGTGCCTAGAATGCCTCCACAGGGAGGAGTTCAGGAGACATCCTGATCAGATGCCTGAACCACCACAACTGGCTCATTTCAATGCAAAATAGCCGCTCTACAAGGTCCGAGTTCCTCACCCTGCCCAGCACAAACACTCCGGCAAGGAAACATTTTGACTGTGTGCATCTGCAATCTAATTTTACACAATGAACTTAAAGTTCATGACTATAAAAGTTTTGTAAACAAAGAGGTTTAGCCTCAGGCTCAGCTCCCTCTTCACCACCACAGTCATGTACAATAAGCTGCATCGATTTGCCTGTTGACCTCCAGCTCCATAATGCGCAAGAACAAGACCTGGATTTGCTTGAAATTCCTCAATTGGACCAGCAACTTTCTCCCGAACAAGAAGGGGGCATTTCATTGTTTTCATTGCGGAATTGGTGGTGCTGACCCAGCCATTTGACACTCAGCTGCAAACTGCCAAGACTATGAACACAACTTTTACTTTGACCATACGGAGATCATAGACTAGAGACCATATCCACACAGTGCATGACAGTCAGGATCAGAAGATCCTCAAAGTCTGAATTCCCACCCTTTATGATAACAGATTTAAGCTAAGCCCTGCCTCCCCTTCCTGAGTCATCTGACGGACGAATTTTTCAACACGTTTTTGTTTCTGCAACCACAAAAGCTGCTGTTCTTCGGGTCTGCTAAATCCAGACTTCCTGAGCTCCATGGGCTGCTGTCATGAAATGCACCGACAACCTTGTGGGCACACCTCAGAGCAGCTGTTTTGCCAAAGGAAGCTTTGGAATAGGCTCACTTGGACCACCGGGATAAGTGTTCCAGTTAAATGCTTCAAGTTTTATTTTAGGGCACATAAATATGGATCCCCTGATTGGGTGATTAAAGCATGCATAGCTGTATATTATCAATACAATTTCTAGGCACTCTTTATAGCTTGAGCTTGTAGTTAGCCGTGTTTTTTATTTCACTGGTTTTATAACCTGCCATATTGAAATGTTCTCTCAAACAAACTGGAGTGATGGTGGAAGATATACCAACGTTACTGCATGTGAAAATTAGGAGACTACATTTTAAAATAACCACAATATAATCCCCCACTTGACTCTGCTCTCCAACCAGCAGGTGTTCCTCTCAAACAGGATCAATTTAAACCCTCCACCAGAGTGACCCTTATCAGATTGGGTCTGCAGGGTGGATATCTCCCCCTTAGCAATCCTTAATGCAGACTGATACCTGAATGACCATTACCAAGACATCAATCTCCATTCGATTGCCTTCGGGGGAGTATAGCTTGGTAATAAGTTAGGGAAATGACCGCTTTTGCCAGCTAATGGTAATTCACTATGTATGCAAGCTGTCAAATACATCAGCGAAGGTCTTTGATCAAAGCTTATGAAGGGTTTGATGGGGTTTAGTAAAGGCGAAGCGAGGAGAAGGGTAAGAGAAGTGGAGAGAGAGGGAAAGAGAGAGATTTGGGGGGTTTAGGGAGAATGGGAGAAAGAAAGGGTGAGTTTCCAGAGTCACAGGTTTGTGATTTTGTTTGGATTTTGTTTAAATTCTACCCAACTGTTTTCCTACCAATTAAATGCCTGTGTTGATAGCACATACACTTTACTGTGTACAGTTGGACTTAATGGTTGTGCGCACACACACAACAACACAGAGAACTCTGTTTATCTTGCTGTAGAACCTTTTCCAGCTTCAGACACTTTGAAAATACACTTTGATCTCATATTCTGTGTTCATAATGACTGTAAACAGTGACCAGGGGGCCATAGTTGCTGGAACTGTTATTACTAGCCATACTGCACCCTGTGTACAAACCAAAAGAAAGAAAGTTATAGAAAATACAATCAGCCATTTTAAATGTATACTTAATTAACAGTTTGCAAAGTTCATGGATCCTCTGGGGTTGTTAAAAACAAGCATAGTATGGAATATTATATAATTCTAAAGGTGTACAGGGCTTTCTATCTGTAACCATCATTTTGCAAACTTGTGCAGTGGAGTTTGTATCTGTAAGCTTAGTTTTGTGGATTTGTTTTCTATCTGCAAACTCCATTTTGCAAGTCTGTACATTCAGACACAGGCTTGCAAACTCAAAATATATGTGTATGTGTGCGCGCATGGTTACAGACTTATGACAGGTTTACTGCGTGGTATGTTTCTTACACTGGGTTTCGCAAAAGAAACAGGCTAGCTGAGGGTGAGATCTCCAGCTTCTGACCAAGCAATGTTTTTGAAATTGCTATGCACAACACAGTTGACTAGTCAAGACTGTCAGTCAACCATCGTGTTCAGTCAACAAAGACTTTTCAGAATTATATAATATGCCATGAGATTCCATAAGTCTTCCATGGTTGTCACTGCAGCCACAACAGAAAGTGTTAACTTACCAAATTACTATTTTCTTTTTCATGTTTTAGTCCATTTACTGCAAGTCATGCATACATTAGTGCACTCAACAATAATGCAACTTTACAAAAAACAACAATCAAACAAGCAAAACCACATGATGCTCACTGTGATGTGTTGTAATAATAAAAAAACAGTGGCTACCTGGAAATAAATTTAAAAAACTTGAGTGCACACTAAACACAGTGGTTTCCCCTGAACCTTGAGGAACACATTAGTATGTGGGTTGTTGTGTCCATTTCTATCCTACCATCTTCTGTATCACACACGCATGCCATCCATTTAGCACTATTTGAAATTTTCCCTGTACCTTTCTCTAAAGAACTGCCAGTTCCTGCTCCGAAGAGACAGTGACATTGGCTTTGGAGTTGATAGTAAGAGCTGCTGGCTATCTCCCTCCATGTTTTGTACAGCAGTTGTGAAAAATGTATAATTATCGTCTACAATCTCTATCTCGATAGTAGCATTTGACAACAGAGCTGTCTTACATCAATCATATCTCAGTCTCAGTCTTTCTTTCTCTCTTCCTAGGTCTGTTGGTTCATCCATTTCTGTGGACGCCCACATACTCTGACTCCACATTTAAGTGCTGTGGCCCATGGGTGTGTCCTGTTTGTCTAGTGGCAAGTGCCTGCATCACCATCACTACTGTTCCTCTCCAACGAGGACAAATCTCTAAAGATGCCAGTACAGCTGTTTAATGTTGCAGTAGTGCTCAATGAGTGAAATCCACAGTTGAACTATAAATCAATATCTCCGCCATACGTAGCCATGGCAAGACTCCTGTTAAGCCCTTCTGTCAAGTATAAATCCACCTTAAGAAGGTGTGGAAATGAAATAGTGGTAAAGCAAAAGAAAAAAAGGATGAGAAGCGATGGTCATAAACATCTGTGCCATTTACAGAGGAAAGAGAGTGGTCCGGTTACACTTTCTTTGCACTATGGTAAAGATTATATTATGTCCTTATATCTACAGTCTATCTGCAACTTTTGACGTAATTATTTTTCTATGATATGGCAAATATGAAAAATCCAAAAGTTAGACTTTCCTATAATAAACACAAACAAACCTGCAAGCAGTTTATTTCATTCCTGTTGGAAATGTTTGCAAGGTAATGAGATGCAGCCCCTCCCCCCAAAAAGAAGAAAACTAAAACACTTTAGTGACAAATTCAATACAAAGCAACTGATGTAGAAGAAAACCATCTGCCTGAGTCTGAATCTGTGTTGTTTTGTGCAAACTGCTCACTTTTTTTTTCACTGGAACAGATGTTTTTTTTATTTTTATGATTTAACTGATTATGTTCAAACACTTAAACCAGCCCATCTGTTTTTGAAGGAACTGAATTATTGATGCATCTGCACAATCTTGGGCTGCATTTAAAAGTAAGACATTTCCCTATTTGTATTTCTCAAAGTGTATACAGTTGGGATATCACACAAGTATTTGCCATCTTCAGGAGAGGTAATTGAGTGTGTGAGTACCTTACCTCACTGCTGACATAAGTCAACATTCAGGTGCTACACTTGTATAGAAGCCCCATACAACTGCTGTACATCACTGCATACTTAAATAGGATGGGAAAATGAGACAGAGAGAGAATAAAACAAAATGGTCTGGGATTAGCTGTGGCATTTAGACTCTGGACATGTGTCTTTAAAGTCTTTAAAGAGAGCACTACATGGAAATCTACACACAAAGGAGACAGAAAATTAACTAGAGAAAAATGTAGGGACATCTGGCCGAGGAAAGGCATCAACACTGGAGATATAAAACAATGTGGGAAGGTCATGAACAGCACTCCAGTGGTCAATTTAATGGCCAAAAAGAGCTGCGAGACAAACGCATCCCCAGTCAAGAGGTCAAATACACAGCATTTGTGCTTCATACATCAGACCACCCACGACAACAATGGCACAAAAACATAGTGCATTTCCATTTCAAGAAAAAACATTTACAGTTCTGAATTTATCACATTATGTAGTCTCTAATATCAGTGCCCAGAGGAGAATGAATCGGACACTATTAACTATTGTATTTGTTCTGCTAGTTCATTTAATTGCAGGATAAAATTTAATAACGAATAATTCAATCTTCATTTATTCTGTCCATGAAATTCAATTCTCCAGTGGTATTGAATGAACACGTCTGTCACGTCCGTATAAGAAAATGAAAGACAATGTAAGACCTTGATTTATTATAGTACCTACTGTGTCCTTATCAAGGTGGCACTAATTCTAAAAAGAAGTAATCTTGTGTAAAAATAATTCATGAGCTTCCCAGTCCTAAAATGACTTAAGATGCCAAATGAGCAATTATTTCTGCATATGAGGGAAGTGTGTCGGATTAACAGTTACACAATCATGGCTATAGCTCTGTATGTGAGCTGTGTGTGCTTAGCAGAAATTAGGGTCAAATGTAACATGAACAAGATATCTATACTATTTTAATGTATAAATTCATAATGGACAACAGCAACAGCATCATGTGGAACAATCAATTTAATCGACAGATTGCATGTCTGTGAAAAACAGCATTCAATTGTTATTTCAGACATTTGTTGGGTAGCTGATATTGTTCATACATGAAGAATTTCTTATATATTCAAATAGCATTACATAAAACATTTTTGGTGCTATTATCTGAAGCATCTTGGCGAAATTGAGTTCCTAATGAACTGCCATCCCATGTTATACCCATCTGATGGCAGTTCATCCTGTCTGCTCTAGGGTTGGTAATGCCCGTCTGGATTGGTGTTGTCATTCATGGTTCCCAGATGATGAATCCTAATGACTTTGGTTCTCCCCAGATGTTTCTTCTAGTGCCACTATGAGGTTGGCCTGTGGTTTTGACTTAAAATGTCTCGACAATTGTTGGATGGATTGGCCTACAATTTGGTACACAAATTCATGCATGAATTGTAATCACTTTGGTGACCCTGACTTTTCATCTAGCACTAGCTTCAGGTCAAAATTTGTGTTTAGAGCCAATCATCAAATGTTAGCATGCTAACATGCTAAACTAAGATGGTGAGACATCATATAGCATTGTCACTGTTACTGTCTCCTTGTGAGGATGTTAGCATGCCAGCATTAGCATTTTGCTCAGTCCAGCCTAACAGAGCTGCTAAAATGGCTGCAACTCTTAATCTTCTTTTCAAACTGCTGCAAGGTTTCTTGCCTGCTTGCTTTGGGTTTGCTGATGCTGAAGACATTCGCCTCTCCTGTCAATGATGAATGTGTGGCGGTGTGCTAATGGTGCTTCCTGACTGATGGAAACTGCTTTACAGTGCAGAGTGTAAGCCACGATAGAATGCAACTCACATATAGCACAAGGCTGATGCTCTGCATTTTGAGCATGTCCCCAGTGTACAGTATGGACGTTTTACCCTGACGGGAATAAAGACAGACTAACAGGCAGACACAGGCCTCTACCTGGGGCAGTAGAGGTCTGAACCAAAAGTAGAATAGGTAATGCTCTTTCTCCCTCAAGTACTTCAGTCACGAAGCCCTTAAGTAGGGCACTAATGAGGGAAATCAGAAAGGTTTTTCAATGCCCTAACCAAGTTATCTCTACGATGGCATCTGACGTTGTCGACTCACTGAGTGCTTCATGACCTGCTGCGAGAACGAACCTTTTCAGTCAGTTTTGTAGCAATAAACTCCCTTCCTACTTAGGCTTTAAGCCCTTTCTTCCTAACTTTAACTTTTTCAACACAAATGCATCCAGCTAAACTGCAAAACTAATCACACAACTACTCAAACAACACCTCCTGTGTACTGTGATGGCACTGTGAGTGCTGGCATTGTCCTACACCAGGCGAAACAAACCTGGACATTATTAGTATTCTGTTCATCTGTGCCTCTCTCTCAAGGGTGTGATCAGTGACTTTGGCAGATCACTTTCTAAGGAAAGGAAATTATGGATTTATTTGAAGAGATACAAATAAACAGTGAATCCAAACCTTCAATTGCCAACAGAGTGTAATATTGTGATTGAAATTGCAGAGTACTGGAAGGTGTAAGAGAGAGAGAGAGAGAGAGAGAGAGAGAGAGATTGCAGAGAGGAAAGATGATGGGGGGGGCTTGCTGGTGAGACAGACTGGCCCAACAAGCCTATTAAGATTCACACGAATCAAAATGTGATCCTTGGGGTTTGAAGTTAATAATAATAATGAAAATGATAATTCTGGAAGAAAGGATGAGAAAATAGATGTGATTAGTATGTGATCAGTATCTACACAACAGACAAAATGCTTGTTTATGCTGGGATGGCCACAAATCTCTACAGCAATCCTGTGTGACTTTGAAGAATCTTTGTAGATAATTTTTTTTTCAGGCCAAACCAAAAGGACATTACAACCCAGGTCACAACACCATTACACTTTCACTCTGTTTCCAAAGTGTTTTCTAGCTCTGAGCCACAGCTAACCTGACTAATCAAAAGAGACATGAAAGTGTTGCTCCTTTTGAACCACAGTCATTAGCAGTAGCAACCTCAGGGACTCAGTGCCATTGCAAACAGTCACAGGGATAACAGATAGATTTAACCATAATCCACACAAATCTGACAGTTGTGTGAAGTTTTACACTCAAGTTTTGGCACTGAGCTCTGTGTGGCTCGCGGATGTCTCCTGCTGGTCGTCTGCCTGAGATCTCAGTCTCATATCCAACAGGACTGAGATTTTGTTTCACTGGAAAATCTTGCCTTCTATCCCCCTATCTACAATGAAAAGACTGTGGTAACCACCACTTAGGCTGCCAAAAGTATTAGCATAGGAATCAAAAGAAGGCAACGTCGAGCATATTTCTTATTGTGTTACAGGCAATTCCAGGTGCCTCACGTAAGACGTTAAGCCTAAAGCTACATAGGAGATGATGTGAAATGAATGAAATTACAAAAGCATAAGCAGTCAGCAGCCTCAAAACTCTAAAGGTTTTGTACTCTAACAAATGATCAGAGAAGTATTTTGGTCATACAGTGATTTCTAAACATTTTAAAATAATTCCCCCACAAACTCTCGAGTCAAATCAACTGTCTTAGTCTTTGTTAGGTTTCAAGTAGCATCATTCTGAATGAGCTACAGCTGTTGGAGAGACCTGAGAAGACAGGTGTTACAGTAGTCAAAACTAGCAGAGCTAAACCAGCTGTCACAATCGTTCACAAAAGTTTCCTGTTCAAAGCTCACTAATCTCCCATCTGAACCTACCACAACTTCTTCTAAGTTAGCCTTCTATAAAAAAAACACACTTGCTTAAACCTTTTTTCTTTGTTAACTAAAAATGGTTCAGTGCAGGCTGTTTTCCAATTCCACTAATTCTCACGTCACTCAACCTCTGCACCTCATCCACTGGGCGCTCACATCAGTGTCACACATGTTGTTGCATTGGAGGCTAGTAAAGGATTTACTGTGTGTCACACAACCGTGACCAGCCTTGTCGTCTCACACTTCCAAGCTCTTTGCGCTCCACTATTTGTACCATCTCCGTGCTATTTGTTCTCTTGGTCACTATGCTCTGACTTTTGCACCTACTGTCCTGCATTATGCATAGCTGCTTTAAAAAATGTAATCATACCAGGTGAAGAGGGGAGATAGAGCCACCAATCGAAACTTAAATATTATCAGCAGAAAATTCAACAAAAAAGACCCCGTAGTGCCAACTACACTGAGTAAAAGCCGAGCATGGCAATGTCAATCCAAAACAGTGTAATTCAGGGTTTTATCAGTCACAATGAAAATGATGTGCCAACACCTCAAAACCAAATGGCATATAGATTGTTTTAGAATAATTTAATGAGGTGTATGACATTCAACCAAGTTCCCCAACTGGCAGTCGAACCGTAGACGTTGCAGTTATGTGGCATGCTCCTTAACCCTTAGGTCTAACAATGTCACACTACTTCCCTCTTGGTTTTTGATTGTCTTCACTTTAACAAAAGACGTATCACTTGCATTATGGCATGATTTGTCATTGTCAGTGCCTCCCAAAAGGAAACGTTTGAACCTTCCAAAAAATGATTATAGGTTGTTTTAAAGCATTTGAACAACCACTGCTTGCTTTTTCTGGTGAGAGCAGTCTTGATTTTAATGGCACCTATCTCTAAAAAGTGTCAATCTATTACTTCCTTTATGGTAAGTAGTCATCATGATGGTGTTCCTGCCTTTCATATCCAGGAAATCCCTTTTTTTCTTCCACCATAAATCAGTACAGACGGTTGTTTTAGCGTGACTTCTATCCAATTAGTTACAAGAGGTTTGAATAATTTCCTATTATTCCTCTTGCCTTCCCCTGTTATTGGTCTTTCAGATGGAAATCATTTCCTGACAGTGTGATGACACACCATTTTCAGCAGGTCAGATGAGTTCCTGTAATTATGTAAATCACCATGGTTTTGTGGATTGGGAGTTCAAGCTGGTCAGGAGGCTGGAGAGAGGGATCACGGGCACTGCTGCAATTCAAGGTACCGCCAATGCCAATTTTTTGAGTATGCAGGTCAGTTCATGTGCGTGTATGTGTGTGACTTAGTATGAAAATCATACCCCATTATGATCCTGTGGGTGATGCAGTAGTGCCAAGTACTCTGCAACACAAAACTTTTCTCAAATTAATAAAGAAGATTATTGATTGCAGAGTTTAACACCTACTTTTCCGCATCAGTATCTTCAAGGACATTTTTTTAAATAAGAGACATTGCTAAGAAGTTCTGGAGGTAAGAGTCAAGTTTTATACAGGTACGGTCAAATTCTTGTAAGAGAACAAAATATTTTTCCCCAAGAAACCTTGAGAAGACCTTGAAGATGGGACAATTTGGTAGAGGTATGCAGCAAGCCTAGAGTAACAACTGCTGATTCTGCAACAAAGACGGCAGCTGTATACTAGCGGACTTATGTAAAGCCACTACCTGTATCTATTTATTTCACAAAAATAACTGTATTTGATTTAAATGTGAAGTAATGTGAGGATGTCCAGATGAAGATAACGTTGGTTTGGAAGGTCTATGACCAAAAAAAAAAAGAGAGAGAAAGCTTTTGAGAAAAAAGCTCATTTGGCCATTTTGCATGCACTTTCATGATGTCCTCTGTCATTTCCTGTATACTATCAAGCTGCTGATGATGTCAGGCTTCAAAATTGAATCGTGAGGTGAAAGGACACCTGTGGAACATCAGTCAATCTACATCCTGACCAGCGCTGCACAACAAATCTGGTGAAAATGGTTGAAAAGCTATCTAGAATGAACCTTGCTGGATGTGTTTTAGACAATTATCAAAAATGATTAACATTAGCATTATTTGTTCTTATCCATATAATGTATTTGTAATCGGTTATATCCCAACTGTATACATAAGAATGTAGATTCTCGATGGATATTACTTGGAGCAGAATGCAATCAGAGAAACCTCCCAGCCTTCCTGAACGTTTTATTAAGGCGAAGGGAAGTATGCGAGAATGTAAAAATGCACGACACCTCATTACATGTTAATATTATCTTTATCTCGTTTGCATGCTCACTCAATCCTTTTTTTAAATTTTCAGTTAGAAACAGGCAAAAATTGCATGAAGAGTTCTGTCGTGGCGTTAACAGTAAGAGGCTGGGAAAGTGTTGTCAGCGACCTTGTCATCTCTGGTCTGGCTCTTCCACTGAAGCTGAAAGAGCTGTTGAAACCCCCCTACATCTGTTTCCTAGGTCTGAATATAGGCTTGTTGCTTCAGCCAACTGACATTTAGACTCTCTCTTTCTCTTTCTCTCTGTCTGTGTGTGATTTATTCTCGCTGTATTGCCATCTCCCACTGTTGAAACATCAAGCATCAAAAGGGCCTCAAGATAATGAAAACAAAATCTCCCATCGTATTTCTCTAATCTGGTTTGTTATAACAAAGAAATGACAAACCTCGCTCTGGATCAGCCTCAATGGTTCCATTTGATCAACCCTTGACTTGAGGAACAAAAAGTGCAGTGGATCTGGTTTAAGCTAACCTCAGCCTCATTAAAGAGTAGATCAAACATTGCAGTGGTTTGGGATTGCTCACCTTTGGCTGACCTGTAATAATGTTGAAAGGTTCCATGAGAGGAAAGTCCCTGCCTAAATGTCGTAGAATATATGGGATCTATATTTAACATGTTGGAATTTGCTCAGTATTGGCTGTTGAAGAAATGTGTATTACATCTCAGTTTCCCGTAGACAATGTGTAGACAATTACTCGTGTATTTATTTAAAGTAACCATTTCATTTTGTCATTCTTGTTGTGATTAAATTGAAATAGAACAGTTTTAGTGATGCTGTTGGAGTACCATTTTCATTTTGCTGTAAAGACAGCATACAATGACACATCGTGTGTATTATATACCTCCTTGCAGCATGAGCTACAAAATGGGCATTGTCTGAATCCTGGAGAGATGAAATGACAACCGGCCTTTTTTCCTTCTCGCATACATGTTCCTCATATTACATTTTCTGCATTATGCTTTCCTTCACCATACCAAGAAAAATGTAATTATTTCTACACACATGTACAAACTGTACATCTGAACTAGAAAACATGGTCATTTTCCTTCCTCCTACCAGCCCACCTTTACTCAGGGAAACACAGGTGAGATCTTACAAATTTGTTAGATTTTTTTGTTTCAAGAGCAGCACTGTAAATATCACTGTAACTAAACTTAAATTGTTTAGGGGGCAGCAGTTTCATGCAAGTGAGAAAAGGAGAAAGGAAAGATTTGGAAAAGAGGGAAAGAGAGAATGATGTGACGAGGGACTGGATGGAGGACTGGAAGGCAAAGAAAAGAAAATATAGGGAGCAAAGAGAATGGAGAGATGAGTGAAGATGCATGCAGTGAATAAGAAAAAAAACGGAAGGAAAAAGAGACACCAGGAAGAGAAAGTAAGATAGAATGATGAAGTAGGAGCATAAGCAACAGAAAGAAAGGAGGGATGATAGATGGAAGGAGTGAGATCGAGAGGGAGGGCGGCATTGAATTGAATGTTAGTATGGATTTCGCCGTGTTAACAGAATACCTTGTCACGTCTTGCCTGTCTGAGGGCTAAAATCTATCAGATCTATAATCCATCATAAGCTGCAGAAATGACGATCAATACCGCCGCAGCTGGTGACTGTGGCCCAATTAAAACAGTTTGTGCTTTCGCGGGGTAAATCAAGTGACTCGGAGTGAAAAGGCCACACTGACTCTAAGAAATGACGCTGAAAAACAGAGAATGAGTCTCTTTTTCCGTTACATGGTTGAACATTTGCACCCACAAATGTTCTCACTTAGATGACATGAAAATGCAAAGCTGCTTTTTCAGTGTTCCCCATCAATGGAATGAGTCATCATAATTACTCAGTCAGGAGAGTGATGTTTCACTGTAAATGAATGAAAACGGTGCTCCTGTGTGAGTCCATAGTAATATGTATTTTTTAAATTTCTAATTCGGCTTCTTTCATTTCTTCTTCTGTCCCTTGTTAGAATGCCAGTATGATTAATGTGACAATTGTGAAGCCCTCTGTGCCTCTTTAGGCTTATAAGGATATTTCAGGTATCTCATATTAACTGTATTAGGTGCACCTGACCAACCTTAACCCAAAACAACAGCCAATCGCCATCCACAGCTTCCGATTCAGCTTGCCTGCAGTAAATCCTTGGTGCAGTTCAGTTTTTGTTGACATTGTGTCAGAGAGGTCACCTCTATTGCAGTTTTTGAGGCTGCACATTGTGGTGGCGTTCTATTGGACTGCATCATGCTGAAAGGTGCATTTTTTTGTTACAGCAGGAAAAAGTCTTGGCGATCCAGTATTGCTTATGCAAGTGTGTCAGAGAGGAGCTCAATATCTTGTAAAAAAAAAGAAAGGAGCTCCTCGCACACTGCGCTGGCATTCAAGACATTATTGAATCAGTGCAGAGGTCCCTACAGACCGCTGCCCACTGACAAAATTACAACAACTTCCAAAAAAGTTGAATCAACACCTCACTGACATGATGTCAGCAAAAACTCAACAATATGAGCTTCATAGGATTTATTGCAGGGCTGTTGTATTGCAGCCCAGTGTCCCAAGGAATTATGTTAATATTGAATGATTCCAACCTCACGATTTACGTCCAATGCCAACATTCAATACCAGTGGAGGATGTGGTGTGTCATATATATATATATAAATTAATATTAATAATTAATGTTAATTATATATATATATATATAGCATGTATTGTGTCAGACTTTTGTGCAGGAGAACGGCGATAGCGCCTCATCACAGATCAGAAATGACAGATATTTTATAAACCATAGCCACGATCTTTCCCTAACCTCAAGCATAGTTTGTTCACAATCTTTCTCCCACCATACCCCAGTTGCCATGCGCAGACATTGTAGAAAGAAAGAATTATTAAAACATAATTGAATCAATCGATGTAACTGTAAACCTGTGACTTTGTCAGACAACTGTACAGTATAAAATATGCTTTTGGGTTTCGTCGACTTGAATAATAAATCATGCATTTACATTCCATTTTAGCAGTGTAATGAATGCCAATCACATTCATTAACATTCTGTTTGATCAGTGAATGTCATCAGTTCCAAAACTGTTGAGATTTCTTATTCCGAACACAATCTGCCCTCCACTGTGAGCCAAGGTGTGTTCAGAACGATATTAGTAGCCTAGCAAGCTTCTAAAAAGCAGCTAATTAGAACTAAGATGAATGCCCAGTGGGGAATGAGCCACGGTTAGGTCTCATCTGGCCATGTTTCACACAGATAACAACTGCAAAAGGCCTTCAGTCTCAACCAAAGATAGCTCTGACCTATCCATGTGTCCCTAAGATCAAGTATTTTGAATTTTGAATTTTTCTTTTTTTATTGTAACAGCTTTATTAGGTGATGTATTGCTTACATGTGCAAATGCTGTGCTGTGCGCTTTGTTACAAGGTCACTAAAGGTCAGTGTGGCTCTTGTTTAGGGTAATTGGCTTGCTTCCTCGAAGGAACACAGCTACATACATTAAAGCAGTTTCAAGAATGAGTTCATGACTATGAAAGAAAGGTTGCATGCTTTTGGTTTTTAGTTTAACATGAAAACCCTGAATTCTACATGCCCCTTATCTAAAACCTGATTATAAGGAGACATTGAGTAACCTAACCATAGACACAGACAACTGTATTATTCCAGACTTCAGATGACTTTTACACAATGTTGCATATTGTTCCTGCATTTAAATTCTCACTTCCCCATATTTAACAAAGAGCCTTCACTTTGAGCATCGCAAAGGTTTCACCTTTTATCTGAAAATTACAGTGATGCTCTATAAATTCTTGTCAGGCCAGGAGGAGTAAAACAAGCCAGAACAGCCGTTTGACTGGCAGCTGGAATAAAGGAGCACACAAAATCACTAAGACAGCGTCCAAGTGACCGTGACAAATACTCAATCTGTAAAAGAAGAACAGTGGAGGTTTTTATGGTGGGTATTTGAACAGGGAAGGTGAAAACACATTTGTGTTTCTGCCAGCAAAGACTTGAGTTTTCACACAGCCAGATGGCTGGTGCTGGTGCTGTCTTGATTTGTCTATTCGGGGCATCTAAAATAGATAATTATACACCTTGGTGCCAGAAACTGGTTGCTACACATCATTTGAAGTGGGTGAGTGTGACTGCTACACATCGGTACAAAACTAAATGATATACTTTATCTAACTGAGTGTAGTTAGCAACACTTACCATAGTGTTTTCAAGTAGCAATTTCACCTGTGTGTATTGCCTGTTGCCAAATAGCCATGACTAAAACTGAGTTTTGAATCAGTGTATTTTTAAGTATTCACAAATGTGAAAGGCCCTCAAAATGCAAAGATAAATACAAAAATGTATAAAAACATTCAGGCATTCAAAACGTTTACCTTTTACGACACACACTTTATGCAAGATTTAAACAAGGTCAAATACTTGCCATCATTTAAGGCGACAAATGTTTAAGATTAAAATCCACAGTGTCTCAACAACCAAACATAAAACCTCTTTTGTGTTATTTCGCAATATGCAGAGCAGCAGTGGTCTCAAACTACCTACAATACCTTCAATAAAAACATAGGGAGAAACATTAACAATGCACTGCCTTAGGCCAAAGAAAAAAAAGAATGAGCTGTCAGACAGCACATTACACCACTGCAGGAGTGCTCTTCAAATGAAAATCCTGTCTATTCAAGGAAAACACTGGTGCCACTTGTTTTTTCTTCCTACAACAAAGGTCTTAAGCTATCATTCATATTAAGTATTGTTCCCTTGTGCTCCTTTTTTTTTTAAACCGCAGCACTGTTAACAATCTTTATAAATAGGCACTGCAAAGCGAAATCAGGTTGCAGGTCAGAAAGGTGTTGCTCCCAGTCTCCCTAGAAGGGAAACCATAGAGCCTAATAAATGGCCATCTGGATATGCGCACCATCTTTGTTATGACTCTATTCATCCAAGGCTCTTTTTAAGAGCAGATCCCATGGAGCCAAAATGAGCTGCAGGTCAGAAGGTGTGCGGCATACTTTCCCAGCTGGTGACAATACAAAGCTTAATAAATGACTTGTCCAGAGGAGGAATCTTATGAAAGGAAACAGAGCAAGGGAAAAGCCCGTAGTGATGTGCAAAGATCAGGAGGTCTGTGGCTAACTCTCCTACTGTTAGGAGCTAATAAATGAGCAGCTGCTAGAGAAACTGGTCAGAGGACAGAACATCACATAGACCTGCCATATTGTAGCAATTTTATAACACTACATTGTATGTTGAACACAAGAGTTGGAAAATGAAACAGCTTTTGCATGTGCAAAAATAATAATAATAAAAAGCCATGCAAATATCAAGAAGATTCATTCAGAATGATAGTCTATCGTTTTTTGTTACCAATTCTTTTCAACAATAGCACAGGGAGCGCTACACCAGGACAAGCCAAAAGAACGCATCGGTCTTCAGCTCAACGACACAACAGGTTAAAGTTTAGTTTTCCAGCCTCTCAGTGATACAGCATATGACAAATCACCAGTCGACCCGTTGCTCCGCCTCGAGTTATGAGTGCGTCTCAGAGGTGAAGTCACCAGAAGGGGAAGATAGGCTTTTAGATAGCCCTGATCCAGACATCTGTCTTGCCAGGTGTGGCTCATAATGCCTCTTTATTCCATGCCTCAGAGGAAATAACACAGATATTTAAGACCTTTCGAGTTCAACTGCTTTTTAGCTCTCAGTGGGTTTTGGTATGAGTATAAATGTGTTTTTACCATCGACTGTATATAAAGATGGACGACATGACAGCTCCCCAAAAATGAGGCCTAAGCATCGCAATCGCCCCCTGGTGGCTGGCTGCAGTATATGTCGTAAGCCCCGCCTCCTCCGTGTTAAAGTACACATCAAATACATTTTTCCCAAAGATGGTTTCTGTCATTTTAGGTAGTTCTTATCACGCTGATGTGATGCTGATGTGTGTTCAAGTGTTCGTTTGTCTGATCAGTTTGTAATTAATTAATTGATGCTATAAAAACGTGGTGTCACGTCAGGACTGACAGCTGTGTGTGCTCTTGATTGGCTCAGGCCGCTGTGTGGGCGAAAGAGCTCCACTGCGCAGACTCTGGTTCCAGATGACATCACCAGCGCAAGATGGCAGCTCCATTATCCGGGGTGTTTTGGCTTAATTGTTTCCCAGCGGGAGGAAGTGGAGACGCGTCTTCCATCTTTATATAGTCAATGTTTTTTACCCATTAAAATTGTGGGACAAACTGTGATCATTTTATGGATTAAAGTCTGAGTCAAACAATGTTAGGATGATATATTACTGTGTACGCCTGACCACAGTCGGTGGAGTTAGAGGTTGCATTGTGATTAGTAATCTTCCAAAGACAGAATGACAATTTGAAGTTTGAATCTGAACAGTAGTTCTGTATGAACACTTATGACATATATATATATATATACACACTCAGCTTTAAGTTTTCTTTTAAGTGCTCCATTATTATTAAAAAAATAAACATTAGGTGAATTTCTTGCTCTCTACAAGGGAGAGTGCTCTATTTTTGAAACATCAGTTTATTTAATTAAATGTATTTATTTTTTATATCTGTTCTAGATATATAGTTATCCAGTTGTCCCCGCTACAGCTGACAGCATGCTATCATTTGATATTATCTCCCTCAAGGTAGAATTTGTTTTGTGCAGGAATGAATTGAGAAGCATGTTGTAGACCTGCTCCCCTTTTCCCAAACTTATTGGTGACATTTCTAATTGATGTACCTCGCTGCAGTCTCCCTGAGGACATTTCCCGTTCTCTCTTTTATTGATATTTATGATGCGATGCTGTCTGGGTGCAGGGACTGTGACAGCTCACTCTCCAAAGCAGCACTTGGATTGTTTGCTGCTGTGCGCAAAGCAATAATGTATTTGTCACCCACTGCCAAAAACCATACACTCCACTGTTCATCAACACATTTTTGCGTTCCATTTTCTGTACAACAAAGCAAAAATATGTCCTACTTTCCCATGGCAGGTACGGGAATATATGGGGATCTGAAATCAGAAATCTGGAAGCCATTATTACAGAAACAATTGGCTCAGTGTTTTCATTCACGAATGTCCAGGCTGTACATTTACAATGGTCTGCAATGATGTAGCAACAAAATAAGACACATCAAACTAATGTGACATTAGAGGCCAGAAGCATATTAAAGTTTTAATATTATATGAGCTACAGTAAAAAATGTGACAATGCACTTCCTGCCCACAAGTACTCTAGAAAACTGCTGTTATTTATGTTTAGATTTAACCATAAAAATTCTCATTTTAAGGACAATTTTGGTTTATAACAGCTTTCGATCTTATAATTTGTAATAATGTATTAACACTGTACATAATGAGTTGAAGCAGGCGAACTGACAGTATCTAATCCAACCACAGGTTAGCTCAACTTATTTTGGAAGAGAAAACAAAGGCATAAAAAGGACATGATACCCTGTTGTGACATGGAGCAAAGGTGCTCACATTGCATGCACATGAATGGCACAAACATGATTTTCTGTTTTGGCTCTGGACTTAAACATTTTCATTGGATCTAATAGCTCAAGTAATTTTAATACCAGGAGTCCTTTCAGAGTGTGAATCTCAGAGAAAAATATTTATTGTTTTACAGCTGTTTTGCCTGTTCCTGAAGGCTTTTTTCACACAGTTGTCTTCACAGTTGACAGACTAACCTTGTGCTTCAACTTACCGTGCTTTTTGAGCTATTGAGTATTTGTGGGGACATGAGTGTAGTCACTTTTGGTTTTACTTACAAATACAGTGATTCAGCTGTTGACTAAACGTCCCTCTGCTCACTTTTCTTGCTTTCTTGGCCTTTGTATATATATACAGTGAAGAAATTAAGTATTTGAACACTCTGCTATTTTGCAAGTTCTCCCACTTAGAAATCATGGAGGGGTCTGAACTTTTCATCGTAGGTGCATGTCCACTGTGAGAGAGATAATCTAAAAAGAAAAATCCAGAAATCACAATGTATGATTTCTTAACAATTT